>CM066242.1:1369953-1590249 GCA_033675125.1 Athetis lepigone
ACTACTAAATCGTCTGCAAATTGTAAATTTTTGACCTGAGATCCTAAAATTAAATTTAATCTACGTATATACAATATAAATAATAATGGTGATAATATACCTCCTTGACAAACTCCTTTAGATGCAACTCTAGGACCGTAAAGATGTCTATTAAATTTTACAAATACTTCTCTATTGCACAGAAAGTTTCTGACCCAAATTACGAATTTTTCACTGATCCCTATTTGTAATAGTTCATGACATAAAATATCTATATTTACGCTATTAAAAGCCCCAGCGACATCAAAGAAAACTCCAACCAAATTCTCATTGGCCAATAAAGCATAATGTATATCAAGCTGCAACTGACAGACACTTTCTCTAGCCGACCGATTTCTACGAAATCCAAATTGATTAGAAGGTAGAATATGATTTTTTTCTACATAAAACTCTAAACGCTGCTTCAACAATTGCTCAAATAGTTTACCAACACAAGAAGTAAGTGCTATGGGACGATAAGAATCAGGACAAGATTTGGGTTTGTCTGGTTTTAAAATTGGTACAAGACAATCTACTTTCCAGTCTTGGGGTATAATATTGTTTTCCCATAGCAAATTCAGGACTTTCATGAATATTTTTAGACCAGTAATGCTAAGTTTTTTAAATAAAATGTATGGCATGCCATCTAGACCATGAGTAGTGTCTCTTCGAGATGAAATAGCAGATATTAATTCACTGATTGTAAAAGGATCTAGCAGAAAACTATGATTGGACGAGTTGGACTTGATTGTATTATTAAATAATGATCTTGGAGCATTAGACACAAAATCTGGTGAGTATTTCTTCAAAAAATCTAAAATCCAGGCGTCATTTTCATGATTATTAAAATTAAATGTTTTATTATATTTGCGCATGAAGTTCCATATAATAGATATTGGTGTGCATCTATTGAAAGTTTCACATAAAGTCAACCAGCTTTTTTGTCGTTCAGTTTTTATAATTAATTTTTTAAGTGCACGAAGTCTTTTAAACTGTATATATGTTTCTTCAGATGGGTTATTTTTAAAATTAATGTAAGCTGTTTTGAAATTTGATACAGCCTCTGTACATTTTTGATTCCACCAAGGAAGGGAAGGTCTTTTATTCCTATTTGTGGGACATGAGCGATTGCTGGCATTCAAATTGCCATTCGAATTTTGGATGGAATTAGCAGCGGCTGTGCGTAAAACTGTACAAAAATGATAATATAAATCAAGAGGACTTGTGTTATCTGTTTTGAAATCAACTAAAATTTCATCCACCTTATTACTAAACATTTGCCAGTCCACCATTTTGTAATTTGGATAGACAGGCAAATGTTCAGCATTAGAACAATCTCTATAGGAATCATTTTGACTATTGTTCATAGTAACTTTTATAATTGCAGGAATGTGGTAACTACTACCAAGAGGACTATCATGCATGTGCCATTCACAATTAAGTGCCAATGATGGAGAGACTAAAGACAAGTCCAATGCATTCGCACGCCAAGTTAAAGAGCCCACTGTTGTTGCCTGACCATTGTTAAGAAGAATTAAATTATTTTCGTCAATGACCTCTAAAATATTACGACCGCGTGGAGAATCAGAACCACAACCCCAAGATGTGTGATGAGCATTAAAGTCCCCAGCAAATATAAAAGGACCAGGAATAGACTTGACCAATGAATCAAAATTATCTTTATTGAAAGCTGGATTAGAAATCGAAGGACTGTAAAAACTGACTATACTTATTTCCTTATTATTAATTAGAACTTTTACACAGATATTTTGTAAAGAATTGTCAAAATAAGTGTTAATTTTAGTGTAATTAATACTTTTATGAATAATAATGGCAACTCCATTGTGTTTGTTGCCACAGTCATTTCTTTCAATATTATAGTTTTTAATTTTAAAGTTTTGTTCTGGTTTCAGCCATGTTTCACTAATTATTGCAATGTGAATATTGTACGTATAGAGGAAATTTATAAATATATGTTTGTTGCTATTGAGGCTTTGTGCATTCCATTGCATTATGTTTAAATTTGATAAATCCATTATGTAGGTGAGGGAATTTTGTTACTAAGAGTTGTTTTTAAAACCTCTTTAATTGAAGATGAGTTTATAGGGACATCTTTATTACTAACTATTTTGGTAATTGTTTCTACTAAGATATTTATAAATTTATCAGATTTCATTAAATTATTAATTTGTACATCTAAATTTTTTGCAGTTAGAGCTGGAAAAGCATTTACATTAAAAAGATCAGAATATGTGGCGTTTCTTGACTTTATTTTATTTTCTTCGATTTTTTGTTTTTTTAATGTACAAACTGAGGAAATAGCTATGTGATCACCCTTGCAGTTCGCACACTTAGCGTCCTTAGGGTCAACTTGACAATTCTTAAAATTATGATTTAATGTGCAGATCGAACATACCTCCGTATTGCGACAAAATTTTGCAATATGACCATACCGTAGGCACTTCAGACATTGCTTAACAGGTGGAATATAAGTTTTCACCTCGTGACGCCATGAGTCCAAGTATATATAAGCTGGAAGAATAGTGGACGCAAAGGTAACAGCGACCGCTTGTGTAGGTGTGAATTCTACACTGCCGAAGCTCTTTACCCTGCGCATAAAGCGCCTGACCTGTACAACATTTTTCGAGCTTCCTATCAGTGAAAATATATCTGCATTCGACATATCTACAGGAACTGAAGTGAGAACTCCAGTAACCTCTGTATCAACAGCAGGGATGGATGCTTTAAGACCCAACTGATCTAATATTTTTTTGTTTTTGAGGAACATATTGGCGTTGTTTGGGAGATCAAATGTAATGCCAACCTTATATTTATTTATTGAACGCATGTGCAAGACGCCTGAAACGCCGTGTTCGCGTATGCCTTTCGACAACGCCATGCGATCTCTGTCGGTGAAAAAACGATTTTCTTCAACATGGTTCAAGAAAACAACCAGCTCTTTTTTCGTTGTGTCCTCCGGATACTTACGGCTGTAACCCTTTACCTTATAGACCGCGTATTTATCCTTCGGGTCCTTGTTCTTATTTACGTCCCTGTAAGAGGAACATGTTACCGCCGATTCCGCTGAGTCGGAATCGGTTGATGCTTGCTGAAGATCCGGTGGCGACTCATCCTCCTTCCTCTTTCTTTTTTTCACCATTATGAACTATTTAATATATATTTACACTTAAAACTAACTATAGAAATACGATTTTACAAAGAAATTGTACAAAATTAACAAATAAATATTTTTAAAATCGAAAAGCGCGCCTTTCTATGCAAACGATTTCCCGCCTTTTTTTCTTGTCATGGTTACGCGTTTGACAAGCCCTGTGCCCCTGTCTGAAGCATCATGCTTTGTCTCTTTTTAGTTTACTAACGATATATGAAACAAAGATATAAACAATGAATGAGAAACAATGTGAAATGGAACGTGATAAATGCCAAAGTTCAGTAAGATAATAGCTGCAATTTTATAATATTATAAGAAAGGCTTTTCTTACAGTCATTAAAGAAATGGTTAATTTTTATATTAAAGAATAATTAAATAACAAATTATAATTAGTTTTCAATGTCATTTACAAAATATAATAATAACATTAAAATTAATACCAATTCTACTAAATTGGTAATAATCAAAGGAGGTGTTTCTTTTTCCCTACAACTTTGGCCCAGGCGTGTACCTCAAAAAAAAAGTATCAAATTACGTGAAAAAAATCGTAGAATCTGAAAAAAAAATATTGGATTTATTTGCGCATTTGTACCACCTGAAAAAATGTCGATCGAAGATGTTAAAAACTTGCAACCCAAGCATTTCAGTCTGGCAATGTCATTTACTCCTTCGATAATGCGTTTAGTTGCTTCATTGTATTTACCTAAAAATGTATTATTAAGGATTTTTTCTGTGTTACAGATAGTATTTTTTTCTAGTTACATTTGTCGGGAATTATTATAGAAAAAAGTATTTCCAAAAATATTTTATTTCACAATTCATATCATTTTTACACGACTGCCCAAAAAAAGGAGTGTTATGTTTTCAAGATTCATGTATGTATGTATGTATGTATGTATGTGAGTTTCTTTATTCCACCATAACTTCTTAATGCCTGAACCGATTTAGTTGTATGATGTATCGTTACAATCCGTACATAGTTCCGAGTAACATAGGCTATTAAAAATTTGGAAATTCAACCCCTGTGTGTGTGAAATAGGGGATGAAAGTTTGAACGAAAATCTGTCGTTATTTATTGAAGTAAGTTGCTGGAAACTTGGTGTTTACCATTTTGGACGGAGATAGACATTTAGAAATTCTTTTTGCCTTTTAGTTCTTTTTTGTCATGGCAGTGGTGTTTTTTAATTTTTTTAATTATTTGCGTTTGGTTATCTACCGGACAAAAAGACAGGGCTCCAAATCAGGGCCGATAGTTTTATTCTGCTGTCAGTTGTCATTCAAATTCAAACAAACAGAAAACAACAGATTATCAGCTGTCAACGCTCTCATGAACGTTTCTTTTTACGCAGTAACGACGCGAGGCAGCCTTTTTTCATATTCTTTTTTTTATTTCTAAATCTACGTGATATTAAAGGATTTTAAATACTGCTAAAAACACAAATTATTGGAAGGAATTTTATTAGTTATTTGTACCTCTGCACAGGTTTGGGCCAGAAAAAAAACACCTCCTTTAAAGTGTTCTTCTCAACGACAATATGTTTAGCATTAATCACGCTGCAACAGCTGAATAACTTACAAAAAAAGTTGAAATAAAATGTACTAATTAAATTCATTCAATTAAAAAAACAACGGAGCGGCGGCAACACAAATTGACTGGCAGAAAAGAAGCCACCGACTTCCGAAATTTTAGTTATTTTATTTTTGGGTTTTTAGTTTTTGAAAGCGGTTTTTTTTTTAATTTTACTTTTTAGTGTCAACTCCCAATGTCTGACTGTTTATTACAGTATCCTTCAAATAATTTATTTTCAAAATAAAAAAACCGGCCAAGAGCGTGTCGGACCAGCTCAATGTAGGGTTCCGTAGTTTCCCGTCCGACACAATAAGTGTTCCCACTTATAAGTTAAAAAAAGGCTATTTGTTACGTTGACATACTAAGTACGCAGAAATTATTTTGTACAACCTTTTTGTCTTTTTTCTACAAAAACTCAAGTGACTTCAAAAAAAGGAGGAGGTTTCTCAATTCGACCGTATATATGCTTTTTTTTTTTTTGCTTTTTTTATGTTTGTTCGCGGATAACTTCGTCGTTTATTAACCGATTTGGATGATTCTTTTTTTGTTGGAAAGAAGACATTTCCAAGGTGGTCCTTTCATAAGAAAATCGGGGTTTGATAGTAGCAGACCAGAGAAATCGAGGGGAACTTTCAAAAATCGTAGGGGTGACTAGTGCGTTTGTAAGTTTTTTTATTAAGTATTTTATTATAGCACTACAATTAAATAAAGATCTGGAGTAGATCTGATGATGGAGCCGAGAGACAGTCGAGGGAACTCCTCAACGATTCACAGCAGCTACCTTGTGTTTGGGCTTGATTAATTTGTATTGATAAGAACTTTATACTTAGATGGGCTGTGACTGATTAGGGGTCTGATGGTGAAGACGAAGGATAGTTCAGGGAACTCTTCAACGGTTTACAGTAGCTGCCTTGTTTTTGGACTTAATTCATTTAAATTGATGAGAACTTCGCACCCATGTAGGTTGTAATGAAGGTCTGCAGTAGATCTAATGATGGAAACCATATACAGTCGATCAACGATTTACAGCATTGAAGTGTAACATAGGACAACAACTACTTTAAGCGCCATGCTACATGCGGCATGCATGCGTTTGCGGCATGCAATGAAGAGTCAACATTGTGGCTCGTCACTAAAAAGTAAAAAATAAAAAACTTTTTCCAAAAAAAATAATAACCGCCTTCAAAAACTAAAAACACAAAAATAACTACGGAAGTCGGTGGCTTCTCTTGCCAATTAAATTGTGTTGCCACTATAGTTGCAAAACTTCTGAAAAATTCGAAATAATTCCGGAATACTTCTGGGAAAGTTTCTTTAAATCAGAATTATTCAAAATGAATTTAAAGGAGGTGTTTCTTTTTCCCTACAACTTTGGCCCAGGCGTGTACCTCAACAAAAAAAATATCAAATTACGTAAAAAAAATCGTAGAATCTGAAAAAAAATATATTGGATTTATTTGCGCATTTGTACCACCTGCAATATTGTCGATCGAAGATGTTAAAAACTTGCAACCCAAGAATTTCAGTCTGGCAATGTCATGATTTACTCCTTCGATAATGCGTTTCGTTGCTTCATTGTATTAACCTAAAAATGTATTATTAAGGATTTTTACTGTGTTGTAGATAGTATTTTTTCTAGTTACATTTGTCGTGAATTATTACAGAAAAAAGTATTTCCAAAAATGCTTTTATTTCACAATTCATATAATTTTTTGCGTTTGGTTATCTACCGGACAAAAAGACAGGGCACTAAATCAAGGCTTGATCAAGGCCGATAGTTTTATTCTGCTGTCAATTGTCATTCAAACAAACAAAAAACAGCAGATTAACAGCTGTCAACGCTCTCATGAACGTTTCTTTTTACGCAGTAACGACGTGAGGCAGCTTTTTTTCATATTCTTTTATTTCTAAATCTATGTGACATTAAAGGATTTTAAATACTGCTAAAAACACAAATTATTGGGAGGAATTTTATTAGTAATTTGTACCTCGGTACAAGTTTGGGCCAGAAAACGAACACCTCCTTTAGAATTGTATTTTTTTGCAAAATATTTTTATATTTTTTTAAATATCGAATGGAATTTTGCATCGACCGTCGATCGCCGCCGCCTGACTGTGTGCACGAAGGCGATGGCGGTGCGGGGTGCGGTGAAAGGGGAGATGCTCCCCCCCCGGAGAAGTTTTCAGAAAGATTCATACCCCGCAATCGAAAGTTTCCGCGGAATATTTCGCCCGAATTATTCAATAAGAATAAACGTGTTTATTTTTTGTGTGGTGGGTGAATTAATTATTTTTCAGTGGCACATTAGTTAGTAAAATATAATGTTTATTTTATTATAAATCTGATCGATTAACTATATTTGTTAATATTTTTATAAAAAAATAGGAATCCCTTTAATCGCGGGATAACATATCTACATAATAATAATACGTTTTCCTGCAATTAACAGGATTTTTATTTATTTGTTTTTATGTAGGTTTTATCGAAGTCGAATGCTATTTTTCAAAATGTTAGTTGTGGAATAAAAAACCAGGCCGAGCATATTTGATTTGTTTTTTGAAAAAGGGTTACCTATGTTTTTGGTTAGTTTGTATATAGCTCTGCTTTTCGCATCGCTAAGTATTCGCGAGTCACATAGATACTCGTAGGTATTACTAAATAAAGGAAAACCTAATAAATAAACTAAAAACTATTGTGTCGCTTTCAAAAATTCTTTCACTGTTGGAAAGCTACTACTAATATTATAATGCGGAGGAGTTTGTTTGTTTGTTTGTTTAAACGCGCTAATCTCAGGAACTACTGATCCGATTAGAGAAATTCTTTGTTTTTTAAAGTCCATTTATAGAGGAAGGTATTAGGCTATATAACATTACGCTGCGACCAATAGGAGCGAAGCGTCAGTGAGAAATGTTGCAAAAACGGGGAAAATTATTCACATTTGAGGACTTTTGTTGCGTGCGCTGAATAAACGGTTTACGGGGGGCTAAGAAGTAACCAAAGGAAATTAAACGCGGATAAAACCGCAGGGGACAGCTAGTAGGCTATATTCCCTATGAACCCATTAGAGGTAACTGCTGTACTCGATCGAGTACAGCATTATTCCGAAGTATAAATAACAGATCTTGTAAATTTTAGGTGATACACCTTATTATTTTACTTCATTACGCTGTACTCAATCGAGTACAGTGGCTTTTAATGGATTAATACAATTTCACCGGGTTTTTTTTTGGCAGTTGAAATATTCCCAAAGTTTCAGAATATTTCGGAATACTTCCGAAGTATTCGACGGGAATGTTTCGGAATTTTTCCCGCCAGCATCTATAGTTGCCACAGACTTCCGAAATTTTAGTTATTTTTGTGTTTTTAGTTTTTGAAGGCGGTTATTATTTATTTGGAAAAATTTTTTGACCTTAGCACCCCAAAGAACCATGAAAACGACACCCAAGCGTGTTATTTCAAAAAGTTCTGCTATTCATCGAAAGATGGCAAAATTGAGGGGGGGGGTGTTAGGTTAAGTTATTTTCGTTAGGTACGCAATTTCTGGATTCGGTCTCCACGCTCCAGGCCTGTGATAGAAGCTATGCAGTAGCTTAAAACTACTTACAATCTTATAAAACAAAAGAAGAAACGCACATATCGCGATATCGTCATGTATATTTCATTGATATTTTTTATATAAGTATCGAAATATATATTTTGATGTAAGTACCGATGTGCATTAAAAAACTGAAAACTTTGAATTGAATTAAAAAAAATATTATCCAGTTTTATGAACTAAAACTAACATTGTTCGGCTGCTTTTTGCATAAGCTACCTCAATAATATATTTTTAGATTTTTTCTCTTATACAGTGTAATACCCTATTATGAACCGATTTGGTTTTACTACCTACCTGTTTTTTATCAAAAATAAATGAACTATGATTATTGTATAGGTAAGTACCTATTTACTTACTTACTTCTTTTGTAATGATATCGAGCCGAGGGCTTGGAATGGTTAGAAATAAATAAAAAAAATGTTAAGTTCTGATATAGCGAAGCTGTAGTTTGGGTGTGCTTGTGTTTGCCTATTTATTGTTTCGTTAGGAATCTATTTGAAAATAAATGATTATAAATCATTATTAGTTTAGGCCCTGTCCAGGAAGGCGAATTCGCCGCGATTCGACTCGCGCGTGATTCACTCGCGCGTTGGCGAGATACTAGGCACCACTACATCGCGTCCACAAGCATCGCGCGAATAATAAACTCGCGCGTAATACGCGTGCAATTCGCCGGACTCTCGACACGCGCGTAATGCGCGCGAGTCGAGATACTAGGGCCGCCTTGTTGCGTCCAGAGTTCGCGCGAATTTCAGAGCGAGTGTACGTATAAAAGAGAAAGAGAAGGAAATACGTGTCACTCTCTCTGGCTTGGCCACCATCACGGATTTTAATTTTGATAACACAAAAAAAATGTCGCTAAATAGTCGAAATCAGTCGCCAAATATCAGAAATAGTCGTACTCTAGTTCAAAAGTTATAAGGGTATATAGGTGGCCGAGCTGGGGAGATCTCCCCAGCTTGGCGACTAATTTCGACTATTTAGCGACTATTTTTTTGTGTTATCAAAATTAAAATCCCTGATGGTGGCCAAGCCAGAGAGAGTGACACAGGAAATAAGACTCGCGCGTAGGTACGCTCTATACGCGCTGGCTCTGGACGCAACACTACTAATCGCGGCGAATTTGCCCTCCTGGACAGGGTCTTACTCTCTATTAGAAGTGAAAGTGACATGTGACATCTAATAGAGGGTTCGAAATGTTTGAAATAAAATGCATTTTTTTTTTCAAGGAACAATATAATAAAAAACAAAAAAAAACAGTAAAAACACAAAAAATTAAATAAAAAAACAATAGGAATACATTTTTTATGAAAAAAATGAAGAGAATATGCTTCATTTACACTTTATTGTAAAAAAAAATAAGTTGGGTACATATTATTGTAACAGGTTTAGTTTTGTCCTGTATCGTGAGTTTTATTTACAAAACTCAATAATAATTGTAAAAATTGACAGTTACACTATTGTAACAGCTAAAAAATATACAGAGGTTTAGTTTTGTCCTGTATCGTGAGTGTTTATTTACAAAACACAATAATAATTGTAAAAATTTACACTGTTACACTATTATAACGGCTATAAATGATATCGGTCCCGTACGATATCACGACAGAAATGCGAACATTTCTGTCCCATAAGATATCAATGAAGAAGCTACCAAAGCCCCAGCAAAAGACGTTACTGCGGTACCGTGCCGTCCCCGATAGTAGTAACGTCCCCGATAGCAACAACCAAGAATCAGTAAATGAGATACAATACGGTTAGGCGTCACCGTCAAAATGAAACCCCGCACGGGAGGGTCCCGGATCACCGCACTCATTCAAATACAGTCACTAAAAGCAAACACAGTCATAATAATCCACATCCACCCATTCACACCACAAAGACGCTTACTTCAAGGCTTTCGTCTAGACCACCCCCGTATATCTTGGCCTGGAAGTTCTTCTTGAGAATGCCAGATTCTCCAGCAGCCTTCTTGGCAAAGATATACGTCACACTGAACGCACTTGCAGTGAACGTATTTGGTTATCTTCTGTCGTTTGCATATCATACATCTATCTCTATTCGCACGTCCCATAGAGTACCATGGTTCGTGCACGATGTCTCGCCTCAGCCTCGTGACATTCCCATGCACTATGCTGACCTGTACTAAACGGGGGCGATGCCGTTTTAATAGAGATTCAGCAAGTGCAAAGCGAAACTCACGATGCGTCACTGGTAATTTGTCGCGACGTCTCAGTGAACTCTGGTACAACACTAGCGCATTGTGTATACTCACATTCAGTAACCTTTTAAAAATTTTGAAGTACCATTTCACGCCTCTCTTTCGCTCCAACAGATACATGGAGAGCTTTTGATCTTTCAGATCTACACCCCCCATGGTATCGTTGTAATCTTTCACAACAACCGGCTTTTCCAACGGTTTTCCGGCCCTAGAGCCAATGTAGGTATCGGGGTGGTGATAGGTGGAAATTAAATTCACCACTCTAGAGTCCTTCCATGCAATGATGGAAACGTCTCCACAGTGGCGAGAAATAAGTGTCCCCTTCCTCGCCTGCCTCGGTATCACAATGTCTCTAGGGACATATCGACGGTTCGCACGAAGTGTCCCTATGCAGTCAAAGCCCTGGCTCTTGAGGTATCGTGCCAGCGGTGGACAATTATAAAAATTATCCATCGCAACACAATGCCCCCGACGTTCCAGGCCTTTCAACAGTTCAAGGACCAACTTCATGCTCTTCCCCCCCAAATTGACGCCAAGTGACAGATCACCTCCGGCACTGTCATCTTTGCCCGTATAGATTTGGAACCTAGCCATATAACCAGTGCGGGACTCACATAGTTCATATGACTTGATTCCAAATCGCGCAGCCTTTGACCTTATTGTTTGTACCCAGGACAAACGGCCCTTGAATAAGGTTAAAGACTCATCGATGCTGATGTCAGGCCCTAGGTTGTACAAAGCCTCGAATTTTTTTCCGAGGTGTTGAACTATAGGAGCCACCGCACGCAGCCGGGCCGACAACCTTGCTGAAGAAGGATCCTCATTTTGAGACGATGACTGCTGATTTTCATCAGCGTCATTATCCACAAAATGAAGAAACTTATTCAACAAGATATACCGATTATAAGACATTAAACGCCTGAACCCCGGTAATTGGAGAACTTCGTTTGATGACCAATATTCAGAAATCGACGTCCGCGGGTCTATAGCCATATACATCATCACCGCGAAAAAATTCATTATCTCGTCTGCATCCGTGCCAGACCACGAATTCAGGCGAGATGATGGTTTCAAGGTCCCTGCTGTACGCATAGCACCGATAGTCTGCTGAGCATATCTATTAGTTTCGGTGGTGATATGCTCTATGATGCCTTCGTCCCAGATGTCGGTGAAAGCTTCATAGGGCGTATCGTAGTCTTTGATTGGCCCAGGGGTAGGACCTGAGAAATTCTCACGAACAGCCCTGAACGAATCAAAGTCCTCTACCCACGTGAAAATAGCAGATGTGCCATGCAACAGAGCCTCGGCAGCGTCATCCATCCCCGCTTCGATCTCACCTACCAAAGCTTGTGACGGTTCGTCTAGCTCCTCCGGATCAGGAAGGTCCCTCCTGATACGTGGCACGACCGGGTCATCGAATTCGTCATCGAACTCGCTGTCCAGATCACTGCCATAGCGCGTAGGCACCGCCTTAGAAACCACTGATGTTCCCGAAGTTGATGGACGACCCTCAAAATAGGCAACAACAGACGGCGGAGGCATGGTGCTAGTCGCCAGAGGAACAAGACCAACTGTCCTGCTGCCGCTGGGTCCCGGCGCGTCTAGTGCGGCATCGATGCCGACGCCGCCGCCGCTGGTGGTGCTCGGAGCGCTGCTCACCTCCGTGGTCGCCATCCACCGCCGGAAATGCCAGGGATTCGTGCGGAGGGCCTCTTCCGCTTCGTCCTCTGACATATCCAGCGCCTCCTCCACACGCTCTAGCACATCGGAACTGTGAACAAATATTTATTTATTTATTTAAGCTAAAGGGGGTAAGTAATACAAATTACTCCACTGAAACTAAATAAACAAAGTTGGTAATATCTATACGCTATGAAAAAGACACTCACGGAGGTGGTGGCGATACGGGAGCAGGACAGTCTCGCTCCGGGCCCGCCGTCGCCCTCCGCAACAGGAGAGCGCGCCGGGCCGCACTTGAGCGGTTGCAGCCCCGTTCCTCCTGTACGGGGGAGACGCTGCGCGACCGCTGCGCCGCATCGGGAGCCGTACTAAAAATATTATAAAACTTCAGTAACTGTACAATATCTGATCACCTAATCCAACTACCTTACCAGTCGCCGACTACTTAACAAAAAGAAAAATGATAACGAGTATTTTTTGGAAAAAAAAAATTGAAATCGGGCGGGACTAAATCACGTTAGGCGTTCATAACATAAAATAACAATTTTTTTCGAAAAAAAAAATTGAAATCGGGACTAAATCACGTTAAGCGTTCATACAACTAGCCAATAAGAAAATATCTAATAAAAATCCAACCAACATAAAAAAGTTCGTCGGAACACAAAAAATATTTGGTCGACTGTACTTTACACACGAAAACCGTCATTTCACCCGATTTTCACTTTGAAACACACTATATGAAATCAATACGCAATAATATTAGAATATAGTACCCAAACTATGTTTTTAGATATAAACTAACTATTTACGTATATTTCAAACCATTTTGAAGAATATTCATCACAAAAACTTCGAACAAAGACGTGTCCCTGTACCTAGCGATTGACCATACCCTGCGGATTAACGAATACATTAAATAATTAGTTCTATATTTGTTCTGTCAAAATATGCATAACACGTAATTTGTTCCGTTTTAGTTTTTACAAAAAATTACTTCTTCTAACAGTTAGCCAGCGAGCGATGTACTTTTAAATTACGCATTAAAAAAAAAATCTAGATAGGATTAGTCCTACATTAACTCTAATTACTTATCTACTTTTTACTTAAAAAATTCATTACTTTAAGTTAAAAAAGAATACAAAGAAGTAAATAAATTATTATTATCCAAACAAATGTGGCGGCCATTTTTTTTCAAAATGGCGATCTGTGACGCCATTTGCAAAAAAATGCAATGGCATTTATTCTACAATACATCGCTAGGTTTTCTTCTTTGTATTGTCTTTTTTGACGTGACAACGTCTTAAATTAGGTTGCGGCTGGGAGTCACTTATGAAAAAATGGTTGCCTGTAAAGTCGGTTTTACGGGCGAAGATTTTACGTGACAACGTCTTTTACCGATCATAGTTGAGTGGGAGAGAGACGCAAGGCATTCGGCGGGCCTCTCTCTCGTTCGGTGACTCATCGTAACGTTACCGAGCGTTACACTTTTTCATAAGTGACTCCCAGCCGCAACCTAATTTAAGACGTTGTCACGTCAAAAAGTGTAACGCTCGGTAACGTTACGATGAGTCACCGAACGAGAGAGAGGCCCGCCGAATGCCTTGCGTCTCTCTCCCACTCAACTATGATCGGTAAAAGACGTTGTCACGTAAAATCTTCGCCCGTAAAACCGACTTTACAGGCAACCATTTTTTAACTTAAAGTAATGGATTTTATAAGTAAAAAGTAGATAGGTAAGTAATTAGAGTTAATGTAGAACTAATCGCCTATCTAGATTTTGTTTTGACGTGACAACGTCTTAAATTAGGTTGCGGCTGGGAGTCACTTATGAAAAAGTGTAACGCTCGGTAACGTTACGATGAGTCACCGAACGAGAGAGAGGCCCGCCGAATGCCTTGCGTCTCTCTCCCACTCAACTATGATCGGTAAAAGACGTTGTCACGTAAAATCTTCGCCCGTAAAACCGACTTTACAGGCAACCATTTTTTTTTTTAATGCGTAATTTTAAAAGTACATCGCTGGCTAACTGATAAAGAAGTCATTTTTTGTAAAAACTAAAACGGAACAAATTACGTGTTTGGTGTTATGCATATTTCGACAGAACAAATATAGAACTAATTATTTAATGTATTCGTTAATCCGCAGGGTATGGTCAATCGCTAGGTACAGTACAGGGACATAACAAAGACGGCGGCTATTGCCAAAAAAATCTATTTTATTTATCGAAAGTTATGCGACTTTTTCAATACCTACTATATTCATCACTTTTTGAACCCTAAGACTACCCACTGACCGAAAAACCAATACTTAATACGGAAACTACAACTAATGCTCAGTAATTCTACTAAAAAATTCAATAAGATTACTCACCGTTTGCGTCTTGATGCCATGATTCAAATTTCAAAAGTATTAGCGTCTCTTTCTTGATGAATGATGCGGTGGGAATGCGAATGCGGGATGCCTTGACTCAAAGAGTATAATAATAATAAATATATGCAGTGTTGCCAGTCGGGTCTCACCAGAATGTACCTGACATATAAAAAAATTTAACCTTTTTGTATAAAAAATAACCTTTTATATTTTTTTACTGGAAAGTTAATAAAAGTTGATAGAATAGAATATTAGTTGTTACAGTTACAGAAACATCGATGTGTATTTGAGCACCTGTCCGCATTACCAAGCTTCCAGTAAATGTGCGGTAGGAAATTATGTTGTATTGTAATAATTAATTGGTCATTATATAGTCGTCTTAGGATTATCAGTCACAAAACACAAATTAAAAACTTTTGGTAACAACAAAATAAAGTAGTGGCCTATAGAATTTTATTATAATGTTCTCAGTGGTATTGGCGGGCGGCAACAGAGGTACGAGCACGACACGACACGACGGCAAGCAAACAACAACGAAAACGAATGATGAATCCGATCCGACTGATCGAGTGAGTGAGCGAGATACAAGTGGTATAAGTGTGAAAGAGAACAACGTGCTGTTCCAATGACGGCTAAGATTGTTCAGATTGTTGTTATGGTCTGTAGTTTTACTAGTGAACGAAGCATACTGTACCAACATAATATATTCTAAAACGAGCGTTCCAAAAAGTTTAAAAATAAAAAGTTAATTCTATAAATTCCGGAAAATCACCTAAAAGTAACCAATGCAGCTCAAAAATTACCTAAAAGGTTACAAAAGTGACCTTCTGGCAAGACTCTTGACTCTTGACTTACAACAGTGAACGTTTATGTAGGTTTATGTGAATGAATTCGGCTAAATGGACTTGTTTCCAAGTCAAGAACTCAAAATTAAAAAAAAAGACTCTTGACTGTGCTCTTGACGTTGAAGTTGAACTTATGGATGTTAAAAAATAATCGATTTTTATTTAAATCGATTATTATTTTCAAATAATCGATTTTTTATTATCAATTTTTGTATATTAATAATAATCGATTTAAAAAAAAAACGATCTTTAAATTACAAGTTTAAATCGATTTTTTTAGAAATTGCTTATTATCTATTCAACAGAAGAAAATGATGATTTTATTATTTTTATTTATTTGTAATACTGTTTTGCATAAGAGATTGTCTATTAGAAATCCCAGAATGATCTATAAAATATCAATATTTCGATGCAAGTACTAAAATAACTCTACCTAATTCCAACCCCTGATAATTATACGAATAAGAAACGCAAGTACTTTAAAAAAAAAACGTTTTTTTCTCAGAAATCGATATTTTTTTATTAAAATCGATTTTCACAAATCGATTAAATTTGAATTAAGAAAAATCGATTTTTATTTAATCGTTTATTTTCTATTAAACTCAATGAACACAGAAATTCACAGACAGAATGAGACTTTATTTTTTATTTTCGTTATGTGAAATGGCTAAAATTGGAACTACGATTGACATAACATTTCAGTCATACATTTGACTCCATTTGAGTGTTCTCTGTCTCTTTCTCTTTGCAACGCTGAATCGACGGAGTCGCCCTCCTTCAGTTCACAGATAACTTACTTGGTCTGTTTTTTTTTTGGGGAGTGGGAACTGGGAAATCATCCAATGACTGCTCCCGTCCTAGGTGCGGCGGGAGGGCGGGTCAGACTTTTACTGAATAAACCCCACTCATGTTCCTTCGGTTGCCCTTATGTTCCGAGGTCACGGTAATTATTATAAACATTCCGCAACAACTTGGTCTGTCTGCAACGGATGCTTAAAAGAAGTTTTTTTAAATTATTTCTTGGTATCATTTTCTTGACAGTTAAGTTATGCAACCCGGCAGCGGCACGCTTGCTGCTGGCGACAGTTTGCGTTTACGTCAGTGTCACCTTAATCAACCCGAACGTCTGTTGCGTTGGTTGCTTTCGTGACGTCGATCTCGTATAAATTCTCATTAGTTTTTCCTTTTCATAAACGGGATTCGGGAGTGTGTCTGTGCCTTCTGTTAGTGCGAGAAAAAAAGTTAAGATCAAAATGGCGGGTAAGGGAAAATTTTATGTTTTTGACAAGTAAAAACTTAAAAAGTTTACTTCAATCTTCAATTTCAACTAAAATTACTCATGAAACCTGTGAACGTGCACTTGATAAGAAGTTTATCGTAACTTTGTTTATGTAATTAAGTTTTCTACGTTTAAAAAGCTGTAATCGCCCATAATCTTCACCGCATGAGTATATAAAAATATTTTCGCTATTTATCAATTATGTTCCCAATTTATGGGTTATCAAAACTAGTACTGATGAAATAACTACAGCCCAATCATATCTCTACTCATCACTACTTCTTTGAATAAACAGATTAAAATTTGTGGTTAAAAAGTAGTTTTTTAGGTTACTAATGTTGTAAATCATTTTCTTTCAATGCCATATTCTAAAACTTCCGGTTATAAAAATATGCAATGAATTATACCTTGTATTGTCTTATTAGAATTCACGTAGTTAGTCAAAAACAGCATTGTCATCTGTGATTTAAAATTATGAAACATCTGAAAAGTTATTGCTTATTAATTTTGGTTATTTTAAAATATTCATCATGAGATACAAAGAGTACCATTTGTCATAGCGGAATCAAAAATAAAAGATTTAAATCTATGCCTGAAGAAGAAGGAACTGGCAAACTGAAACCGCTGGCTCCTAAGAGAATGAAAGGAGAATATTTTTTTTATGCTGGTAAAAAAACAATTGACGGTACCTAGGCATGAACCATCTCCGCCTCTGTTTGTACATAAAGTTTAATAAATTAATGAAACTGTTAATTGACTCATTCATTTGATGTTATGTTAGAAAAGACGCAAGGAAATAGAATCTGAAATTTATGAGTATTTTATTTATTAACCTCTCGTCAATCAGAACATACTTCAATAAATCCGCTAACTGTCGTCATTTTTTAAGATTTGGTGTATGGTGAGCGATCTGTTACGAGCACCCGTGTGTTCGCACGACAGTTGTAGCCTTTTTTTTAAGTTTTCCTTACGAGTACCCCTCAACTGTCGTAATGACAGTTGAGGGGTTAAGTATTTATTACATGATCGTAAGCATAGTGGGGGCGTTATAAGCCATTAATGTATGGGGAGCAATATTTTTTGCATTAAAGCATGAGACTTGGTACACTTGTTAGTTAGGTAGGTTAGAGTGAAAATCGCCCGGGAGGCAATCAGAGGCACCCCTCTGGGGGGGAGGGGGAGGGGTTGAAGTTCTCTTCTACCGCGCGCTCTGTTTGTCGTCACAACTCCTAATTTATCGTTACTAGGGCAAGTGGGGTATCATTTTCGGATAAATTAAAGATGGCCAATCGTTTTCTGAAATAAAAAATACATGTCTACATACAAAAAAAGTGAATTATGCCCTAAAATGTGAAAATTTCAACCGTAACAAAAAACATTAAATGGCCATAATTTTTCAAATCGTGGCTATATCGACTTTAAAAAAATATAATTAAAAAGCTGTATGCGTATAGATTCTGAAAATATAATATATGTCTATAGTGTATATAGAAAATACGTTAGAAAAAAAAATGAAAACAGCTTGGCGGAGCAGCCAAAATTCATAGTAAAATAAGGACAACAAAATCGATTTTTACAAATTGCTACAATCTTGTTACCTACTAGTAAATATAGAGATTTGATCATATTAAATAGATCATGAATTTAAAAGTTTTTTTTTTGTTAAAAATCTATCGTTTTTGCCCTTAGTACAAGTATAAAAAAATGACATAAGTCATATTTGATCTTATAGCTGGGCGGGCTCTGTTGACTAGTTTAAGTGAATTAAACGTCCGTAATTAAAGTAACAACATAAAATATAACTAAGTATGCTAAAAGTACTTACTTATATAATAGTGACTGCACCAATGATTAACACTAAGAGTTAGCCCCAATAGCAGGACGCAAAGAGTTGTTCGACATCTCAGACCGCCGCACTTCTTATTACATCTGCACCGGACTATTTCTATATAGGTTGAAAACCACTGGCAAGTCTGTCCATGTAGGCCGACAGTTGTCAATGACCTTACTCCGTCCCAATCAGAAAAATCAGGTGGATTTCTAGACATCTGATCCCATACAGGAACAGTTTTGGAATACTGCTCAAGAAATGTTGGTGCAGGGCAGCTTTTGTAAGAGACCATTTTCTAGTTAACGATCTTCTTTAATAAACAGATGTTTTGGGTTTCATTTACTTTGCAAAATGTGCAAGACCAGAAATAAACACTACTACTTTATTGTGTTCAAACCTAGTTTTATGCATTTTATCTGTCACATAAAATTCCGTAAACTTTTCAATAATATCCTGAGACAGCTCATGCCATCTGGTCTCAAACTTAGCAGAGCTATACTATGGTAATCAGACTACAAGTAGGTAACTGGTATTCATACTTATATAATTACAAATACGTACATATCCATACTATCCATACTAATATTATAAATGCGAAAGTAACTCTGTCTGTCTATCTGTCTTTCTGTCTGTCTGTCTGTCTGTCTGTCTGTCTGTCTGTCTGTCTCTTCTTCACGCCTAAACCACTGAACCAATTTGAATGAAATTTGGAATTGATATAGTCTGGGACCCGAGAAAGGACATAGGATAGTTTTCATCCCGGAAATCCCCCGGGAACGGGAACTATTATTCCACGCGGACGAAGTCGCGGGCAAAAGCTAGGAATAGATAAATTACAATCAGACACAGGACAAACAATGCTCATCACGCAAAGTTTGTTCTGGGTGGCATCGTAGCCACGACCTCCGACTTAGCAGTCCTCATTGCTGCCAGAAACCCTTCACAGTTAAAAAAGACTAGCTTTAAGTGGCCCTGTAAAAAGAAATTTTTAAAACGGCGGATACCAAGTGGCGAACAACAGAATGATAGAACTAACGCAGTAGTCAGAGTTGTGCTAAAGTTATACGATACGATACGTACACGTACTGTTGATACTGACGTCTGACTAGCAGTCGCTTTAGTATATACGAGTGCCTGAGCTAGAGGAGCTGTGGGTAATGTAGGCACTGGAAAACCCCACCAGTACCTTCCTTGCCACTAGGTACATAAGTACTCTCCATTAAAAATACTTTGAATTATTTTCTTTCAGCCGTAGTGTCCGACCGAAGGTCTATTTTTGGCCGAAGCCGAAGCCGAAGCCGATTAATCAGCAATCGCCCCAACCTTCGGCCGAAGCCGAAGGTTTATAATCCCTCAGTAATAAATTTTTCAATATTTTCTACAAGCTATAATACGGTATTTTACACCATCATCAATTGACGTACTTTATATACGGTATTCTCCCATAGATTTTGTATGGTAAAACACCTTATGACGTCACTAAGTAAACAGCTCAATTGTCTAACTATTTATTCATTAGATTTTTAGGGCTAAAATAAGAGATTTCTTATAAAAAATATGTGTTACATTTATGGGTAATGGTGTAAAATACCCTATTAATATTAAAATTATTTCATACTATATTAACTGTCTCATATAGAAGTTGATTTAGAGATGGTAATAAAAGTTACTGATTTATTTGTAAAACTTAGTCATTTCTTTATGTAATTCACAAATTACAATTAGACCAATCAATTAGTCTTTGGTGCGGATACTCTTGTTCCAAAACTTAACTAAAACTAAGTTAAATGCATCTTTCTCTTTCCATTTCTTAGAGAAAGGGCTTGTCTTGACGCGCATACAATGTGATATTTGACAGTAACTCCCCGCGGTCTCTGCAAACACGACCGTTCCGTCGTTCTCTCACTCAGTCTTTCGTAACATTTCGTTCAATCTCGACGGTTGCTCGGACCTTCGGCTAAACCTTCGGCTTCGGCCGGGTTTTGGGCCGAAGCCGAAGGTTTCGCCGAAGATGGTTTTTTTGGCCGAAGGTGGCCGAAGCCGAAGCCGAAGCCGAAGCTTCGGTCGGACACTATTCAGCCGCTATATACTTCATAGAATGACGATTATTTACAGAACCACCATGGTCCTGTAAAAAAGCTGTGACGTTGTGACTTATTTGAACGGTGGAGAAAAAAAGCGCATGGAATGCTTTTCCAACCGTCGCAAAAGTGTTTCTGGCAGCATTTATGTGGAAAGGATTAGCGAGGCTTTCGCTATTATTGAAAACCTGCCCTGCATCTCTTCTTGAGAACATTATTCACCGAATCCATCTGAACCATCTAATAAGAAATATAATAAGGTCGGTGATAACTGTTAACATACATGGAGTGACTTGCCAGTACATTGGTTTTCGACGTCTGTGTGGAAATGATCCGGTGCAGATGTAAAAAGAAGTGCGGCGGTCTGAGGCGTCTATTCTATCTCACACACCTTTGTCTATTTAAGATTGTACTTTACCCAGGGGGAACTGAACAATGTACCCATGATGTCAACATAAATAAATAAAGATGCTCTCAGCGGGAACTTAAGTGCTTGGAATTGTGCGACTGCTGCGGAAGGCAAAGTATTTAATAAACAATATATAGGGGCAGCGGTTGTCATACGTATAACTTTAACAGTCGTTACGGGTAGCCAGAAACCAGACAGTCTGACCAGCCTAAACAAGAGGTATCGTGTCGCCCAGTTATTGGGTTGTGAAGGTCTGATAGGTAGTCTCTTCACCTGAAACACTGGTATCCAGCTGAATCCGTTTAGGCTGAGAGCCGACCCCAATATAATCAAGAAAAGGCTAGGGAGATGATGAGATAGGAGCAGTGACTCGAATGCTAGCACTGCACCAAATTATCAGCACTCTGAACATACAGATATAAGCTATCATTTTGAATTTTGGCAAACATATTTTGGAACTAACTGACGTAAAAAATGCCGACATTTTTGAAAACAATTCTTTGCGTCCTGCTATTTGGGTTTGGGCTAACTCTTAAAGTGTTAATCATTAGTGCAGTCACTATTATATAAGTAAGTACTTTTAGCATACTTAGTTATATTTTATGTTGTTACTTTAATTACGGACGTTTAATTCACTTAAACTAGTCAACAGAGCCCGCCCAGCTATAAGATCAAATATGACTTATGTCATTTTTTTATACTTGTACTAAGGGCAAAAACGATAGATTTTTAACAAAAAAAAAACTTTTAAATTCATGATCTATTTAATATGATCAAATCTCTATATTTACTAGTAACAAGATTGTAGCAATTTGTAAAAATCGATTTTGTTGTCCTTATTTTACTATGAATTTTGGCTGCTCCGCCAAGCTGTTTTCATTTTTTTTCTAACGTATTTTCTATATACACTATAGACATATATTATATTTTCAGAATCTATACGCATACAGCTTTTTAATTATATTTTTTTAAAGTCGATATAGCCACGATTTGAAAAATTATGGCCATTTAATGTTTTTGTTACGGTTGAAATTTTCACATTTTAGGGCATAATTCACTTTTTTTGTATGTAGACATGTATTTTTTATTTCAGAAAACGATTGGCCATCTTTAATTTATCCGAAAATGATACCCCACTTGCCCTAGTAACGATAAATTAGGAGTTGTGACGACAAACAGAGCGCGCGGTAGAAGAGAACTTCAACCCCTCCCCCTCCCCCCCAGAGGGGTGCCTCTGATTGCCTCCCGGGCGATTTTCACTCTAACCTACCTAACTAACAAGTGTACCAAGTCTCATGCTTTAATGCAAAAAATATTGCTTTTGGCTTATAACGCCCCCACTAGCAGTTTTTAGTTGGACTTCTTATTATTTGCTTATATATCTAGATTTCTACAGGATAGTTTTTCTTGATTTCATACAAAATACTGTATTTGAGATGATCTTTTTAGCACATGTGGGGCAATACATTTTTTTTTACCAAAAATAAACTTATGCTCAGTTTTTATTACAGATAGTTGATTATGTATGTACTTATAATCAAAGGCTACCTAGTCTAGCCTAACCTATATAGTTACGTATTTTTATTAAAAACTACAATTCAAAGTACAAAATGGTTTTTTTTTATGGCACTTCAAACTTATTTTGTTTCTAACCTTAATTTTTCCACTTACAGTAAATTGTGGATGACACAGTGAGAAACTAATTGTGTAAATAAATTAAAATAATACATGCACAAGCATTGTTTCTTAAAAATTAAATTTCATTTTATTTTATTTTGAAATTGATGAAATTGATGTTTTAAGTCCACTATTTTTTTTTGGAATTAACAAAAACATGACTCAAGGTCAGTTTCTTAAGACTTTGAACTCTGCATAAGTTTGTGTGTTTATCAGTAATAGTGCAAGTTAAATGTTGTAGTATGTTTATAACATAGATTTGACTTCAAAAAGCAGAAGTTTCTCAAATTGATTTGTTTTTTATGTGTGTACACAGATTATGCTGACATATATATGACCTGATTCATATGATTCTTAAATTTAAAAAAAATATTCAAAATTCAAAGCATTTATTTCACTTAGACCATTTACAGGTACTTATAATTCTCAAAGAGTCAGTCGGCTATTCAGAAATGAAAAGGGACGCTAATTGCCTGTTCCAAAACGTAGATCTCTATGGAGAAGAACAGGCAAGAAACTCCACGAACACTCTTTTAAAAAAAAAACATGTTTTACAAAATCTTGGTTACATTTTCTTTTTGTTGCTTTTACATGTGAAAACAATGTAAGTATGTAACAAAATAAACAAATACAAAATTAAAATAAAAAGTCATGGCAGTTACCCATCTCAACTGATAGCGCCCGGTCACGAGCATGACGCGGGGCATCAGCACCATTTAGCTCAACCATTTTGAAGGGAACCGAATGATCCAACAGGTATTCTCTTGTTTCCCATAATATTGTTTGTCCTATTTTTATTTTCAATAATCGTCCCAGCTCATAATATTCACTTGCACTAATTTCATTTATACTAACAACGCGTGTCATAACAATTTACTTGTCATAACTTTCATTTGCCATAAAATGAGTTTCCATAACAACATATGCCATAATAATTAGTTTCCATAAGTAATACATTCCATAATCTACGCTTGACATTATAAGCAACATTTGATATAATTTATAAAAAATTATACCATCAATAAGTATAGTTAACACCCCGACCAATTTGCTATAGTTTCTGTAACAATTAAATAATATTGTTGGTTAAAAATTTAACATGCTGTGCTACAAAAGTTAGTGACAGAACCGAATTGCTGAAAACCGACTCCACATAGTCTTGTTTGTCCTACCCCTAGAGTGTTATTTAAAATCGCGTAGGCGCGTAGGGGCGAGGCGGCCCGCGGGCTGAGGAGCAGCAGCCTCAGCTGCGGTGGTGAGCGAAAGCCGTCTGCGACGATTAGTACGCGTGGGGCCGCCGCCGGAGGCCCGCAACGCCGAAGCCGTGACAGAAACCCTGCCTGCTGCATGTTTCATGCTCGCTTGAATGCTGCATGCTGTATGCTTGCTTGCATGCTTCATGCTTGCTTGCTTGCTGCATGCTTGCTTGTTTGCTGCATGCAGGAAATGATATTATATCATTTCATGATTATGCCCGGTTTACACCGCGAGCGGAACGGCCCCATTAATGACTTCGTTTGCAAGCGCAAACTGCATACTTACTTGTATTTCCACCAACAAAATTATGATTCTTAATACATAATTGTTTATTAATGCATTTATTATTTATTATTATTCGACTATTTGTTGTTTATTTGTTTTTCTATTTGTTATTTGCAGTTTGCGTTTGCGAACAAAGTTATTAATGGGTCCGTACCGCTCGCGGTGGAAACCGGGCTTTATGGCAAATGAAGCGTTATGTCAAATGAAATTATGGCATATGAAATTATGGCAAACATTAGTAAACCATCCAACGCACTCGCCACCAACAGCGAGACCTTTTTGAGCAAGCATGACAATATTAAATAATATAATAGAAATCGTTTGGCACAGTTGTTTTCATTTTATGAACATCGGCGAGGACTAGATTAGGAGTTTACATTCAGACAAATGTTAAGGACTAAAAAGTAATTTATCTATAGATCTTCGGTTACTACAAACTGTTATGTACGTAGGTAGTTTATTTATTTGGTATTCTTACAATCTTCAACAAAATACGTACAATAGGCTTTAGTAAAAATAAGGCCCGAGTCACACCGGAATGGCAGCGGCCGTGCGCCTCTTGTTTCTAGCGACGCTGGCGGGCTCGCGGCGGCGGCGCCGCGGGCGGCCGCTGCCATTCCGGTGTGACTCGGGCATAAACTGAGACAATCAAATAGGTTTTACAAACTCACTATAGAGTTTTTATATTTTCACACTCACTTGTGTATAAAACTGGCTGTTACAGCTAAAAAAAACAGGCAATAGTCATTATCTGTTGTGAAAAATAAGAAATTAAAAAGAAACACAAATGGCGTTCTCATATTTTTCAACGAAAGAAGGCCAGCAACTCTTGATAAAATAATTCATAGATCCCATGAGGTTCTATTCAAAATAGTATTAGAACTTTTTCATTTTTTTTATGGATGCGTAATCCTCAAATGACTTCTCCCAATCCCGAGTGATTGTCAGACTTTCAACAAACAGAATGGCCTCCAGCTTCCGAATTTTAAGTACTTAAAAAAAAACATATAGATTTTCAAGTCTATATTTATAGGTTTTTTAACCCTGTTTTAAAAAGGCGTTTTTTTATTTAATTTTAATTTGAAAAATGACGGTTTTGAAGTAAAAAACTCTTCAACTCGACGAAATGATGAATGGCGGGAGGGCGTGTCAGACTTTTACTGACTACTAAAACCCACTCATGTTCCTTTGGTTGCCCTTTATGTTCCGGGGCCGCGGTAACTATTATAAACATTCTAGCTGACATAGCGAATTTGATTACTTTAGGGGTGGGGGCTAATTTACTTTTGTTTGAATTTATTTTAAACGCTCGAAACAGAATTTCTTTATTACTAATATTTTTGATGAATGTTTTGGACGATTTTTAGGGTTCCGTAGTCAACTAGGAACCCTTATAGTTTCGCCATGTATGTCTGTCTGTCCGTCCTCGCTTAATCTCTGTGACCGCACTAAAAAGCTGTTTGGTACCAATAAAAAAAAAATAGAAAATTATTTTGAACTTAGTAGAAAGAACAGTTTTTGTACAAAGGTTGTACTTACAAAAAAATTTCTGGACTAAGTTTGTAGTACAACCAATCGTATATGCAAGCATTTTTTTTTTTATTCGTTTAAAGTACATAATATTTTATTATCTTAAACGTATCTTCTTTCAAACAAAAAATTATGATTAAAATCGGTTTTCGCAATCCAAAATTACATTTCGTTACATCATTTATATTGAATCAAAAGACGCCTTACTTATGTATATCAAATTATCTTGTGGTTTTGATTTCCTCCCAGTCCCAGGACAAACTTTGTGTGATTTATCTATAGATCTTCGGTTACAACACACTTGTTTTGTAGTTTATTTATTTGTTATTCTGATTTTCATCTTCAACAAAATACGTACAATAGTAAAAACATCCATTCTGCCTATTCATTGCTATCCTTATAAACTTTGATTGCTAATCAAATAGGTTTTACCTCGTTTTACCTATATTTAATAAAACTTACTATAGAGTTTTTATATTTTCAAACTTGTGTTTAAAACTGGCCGTTACAACAAAAAAAAATCAGGCAACGGTCATTATCTGTTGTGAAAAATAAAAACTTAAAAAGAAACACAAATGGCGTTCTCATTTTTTTTCGACGAAAGAAGGCCAGCAACCCTTGTCAAATAATAACTCAAAAAACCGGCCAAGAGCGTATCGGGCCACGCTCAATGTAGGGTTCCGTAGTTTCCCGTCCGTCACAATAAGTGTACCTACTTATAAGTTTAAAAAAAGGCTATTTGTTATGTTGACATACTCAGTACACAAAAATTATTTTGTACAACCTTTTTGTCTTTTTTGTACAAAAGCTGTTCTTTCTATCAAGTTCAAAATAATTTTCCTAGAAAGTCCTTATAAAGTTCAACTTTCCAGATTTTTTTCATATTTTTTAAACCTACGGGTCAAAAGTTAGAGGGGGGGGACGCTTTGATTTTTCCTTTTGGAGCTATTATTTCCGAAATTATTGACATTATCAAAAAATTATTTTAGTAAACCCCTATTCATTTTTAAATACCTATCTAACAATATATCACACGTCAGGGTTGTAATTAAAAAAAAAACCACTTCTCTATTTACATGTAGCGGGGCTACCCTAATAAAACGTTTTTTTCCAATTTTTATTTTTGCACTTTGTCGGCGTGATTGATATACATATTGGTACCAAATTTCAGCTTTCTAGTGCTAACGGTTACAGAGATTAAGCGAGGACGGACGGACAGACATGGCGAAACTATAAGGGTTCCTAGTTGACTACGGAACCCTAAAAAGATCCAATGAGGTTCTATTCAATAGTATTAGAACTTTTTTTTTAATGGATGTGTAATCATCAAATGACTTCTCCCATCCTGGGCGTGGCGGGAGGGAGTGTCAGACTTTTACTGACTAAAACCCACCCATGTTCTTATGGTTACCTTTAATTCTACTTGTATTAGTTACAGCTTTGTCGGAAAAGATTTGAGTCTTGATCGTCGAGCTGATAATATCGGCATATTAATCTTAGAAACTCGGAACAAACACATCAACCGGTCAATTTCGTTTTGTTATACCATTTTTAGGGTTCCGTAGTCAACTAGGAACCCTTATAGTTTCGCCATGTCTGTCTGTCCGTCCGTCCTCGCTTAATCTCTGTGACCGTTAGCACTAGAAAGCTGAAATTTAGTACCAATATGTATATCAACCACGCCGACAAAGTGGTAAAATAAAAATTGGAAAAAAATGTTTTATTAGGGTTTTTTTAATTTTAACCCTGACGTGTGATATATTGTTGGATAGGTATTTAAAAATGATAAGGGGTTTACTAAAATCAGTTTTTGATAATGTCAATAATATCAGAAATAATCACTCCAAATAGAAAAAATAAAGCGTCCCCCCCCTCTAACTTTTGACCCGTAGGTTTAAAAAATATGGAAAAAATCTGGAAAGTAGAACTTTATAAGTACTTTCTAGGAAAATTATTTTGAACTTAATAGAAAGAACAGTTTTTGTACAAAAAAGACAAAATAATTTCTGCGTACTTAGTATGTCAACGTAACAAATAGCCTTTTTTTTAACTTATAAGTGTTGAGTTTCTTAGAAATTACTTATCAGCAAAAATTAATTTGTTTATATTTCTGAGACAAAGAACCTATTCATGAGTACGCGCCTGCCCTCCGTTCAGTTTTTCATTCGTTCCGTTCGTGTGCTAGGAACTAGTCACATTACTTCCAAATATAATATAAAGGTTTAAATAAAAGTCTCAATTGAAAGTTAACCGTAAAAGTGAAGTTTAATTATTCCCATACACCTAATAAATTAATAGGTTATGGGCCCAGGTGCGCGCGAGTGAAATATTCACGGTGTTGGACAAAAGTTTTGAAAATCCACCGTTGGACAATAAAAAATAAAAATGGACTATTCCATGGTAAAAAGAAATATCAAACCATTCGACGGTGAGAAGTACAGTGTATGGAAGTTTCGTATTCGTGCGTTGCTAAGTGAAATAGATGTGATAAAAGTTATCGACGAAGACCCGTTACATGGCAACGAAACTTGGGAGAAAAATAATAAAATTGCAAAGAGTGTAATCATACAATATCATTCCGATTCCTATCTAGGTTTTGCTAAGGAGGATGTTTCAGCAAAAGATATTTTAAAAAACTTAGATACATTGTACGAACGTAAGAGCATCGCGACGCAGTTGGCACTAAGAAAAAGGTTGTTATCGTTGAAATTAAAAAGTGAAGTGCCGCTAATACAACACTTTACAACGTTCAATGATCTCATCACTGAACTACTAGCTGCTGGTGCGAAGTTAGAAGAGACCGATAAAGTTGCTCATTTACTGCTGAGCTTACCCTCAACTTATGACGGAGTCATTACAGCGATCGAGACGTTATCAGAAGATAACATAACGTTAGCTTTCGTTAAAACACGGCTATTGGACCATGAAGTAAAGTTGAAAAATGAGTCAGGTGAAGTGAGCGAAAAAGTATTGCAAATAGAAATGCATAACAATGACAAGTCGAAGAAAAGAAAATTTGATAACTTTCAGTCAAATAAATATATAAAACGCAGGAGAGAGAACGCTAAGTTCGTAAAATGTCATCACTGTGGGCGTAAAGGACATAAACGGAGTGATTGTTACCATTTAAAACAAAGGAATCAGCAAAAGGGCAATAATAAATTAATAGAGCAAATTCGAAATGACAGATTTAAATGAAATAAAACATTCTTGGCATAAAAATCACTAGAAAAAGTGATCAAATGCTGTTGGACCAAAGTGCATACATCAAAATAGTCTTAACTAAGTTTAATATGCATGAGTCTAAACCTGTGTCGACCCCCTTAGAAAATAAGTTAAATTATGACGCATTGAACTCTGAGGAGAAATATGACGCACCCTGTCGAAACGTCATAGGATGCCTTATGTATATTATGCTTTGTACAAGGCCCGATTTAAGCGTCAGTGTAAACATCCTGAGTAGGTACACAAACAAAAATAATAAAGAGTTGTGGCAATGTATTAAAAGGGTACTGAGGTACTTAAAAGGCACAACTAATCTAAAATTGTGTTACAAGAGGTGTAAATACAATGACATTTTGTGTGGTTACGTAGACTCAGATTAGGGTGGCAATGATACATATGACAGAAAGAGTACAACTGGGTATTTGTTTAAACTTTTTAATCAGTGCACAATTTCATGGAATACACGAAAACAATCAACAGTTGCGGCTTCGTCAACTGAAGCCGAGTATATGGCATTGTTTGAGGCAGTTAGAGAAGCATTGTGGCTTAAGTCTCTAGCGGCCAGTATAAATATACTAATCACTGTACCAATTGTCATTTATGAAGATAATAATGACTGTATAAGTATAGCCAATAACCCGACATGTCATAAACGGTCAAAACATATTGACATAAAGTATCACTTTTCTCGGGAACAAGTTGAGAAAAATGTAATAACATTAAATTACATTCCCACAGGTGAACAGTTGGCTGATGCTTTGACAAAAGCTCTACCTGCAATCAGTTTCCAAAAGCTGAGATGTCAAATGGGTTTACAGTGATAGTAGTGTAAATAAGTGTATAGTGTACATATTTTATTTAAATAAACTACATGTTATGTCGACTTTAGAACTTAAGTACTTATATTGATCTTACGTAATCATTATGGTTTGAATTGGTCTGGTTGAAGGTTTTACTGGGTTTTCTTCAACCCTCGAACGAATGTTGGACCAAATTGTAATCCCCAGCAAGTATTTGGAAGTTAATGTGATTTAGTTAGGTAGTCAATTTATATCGATTTTTGTTTGTATAACTACCGATTAATTTTGAGGGGGCGTGTTGAGTTTCTTAGAAATTACTTATCAGCAAAAATTAATTTGTTTATATTTCTGAGACAAAGAACCTATTCATGAGTACGCGCCTGCCCTCCGTTCAGTTGTTCATTCGTTCCGTTCGTGTGCTAGGAACTAGTCACATTACTTCCAAATATAATATAAAGGTTTAAATAAAAGTCTCAATTGAAAGTTAACCGTAAAAGTGAAGTTTAATTATTCCCATACACCTAATAAATTAATAATAAGTGGGAACACTTATTGTGACAGACGGGAAACTACGGAACCCTACATTGAGCGTGGCCCGACACGCTCTTGGCCGGTTTTTAACAAATTAACGGCTAGAATGATATTTGAATTGATACATTTTTCGTTTTGGTGTCAGTTGCGTTTCGTTTGTATTATTATATCAGTTATATGTCAGCCCCCCTAGACAAGTGGCATTGTCTAAAGAATAGATAGATAGCGGAATAGAATAGATTGTCAAATGTATGGAGATGTAAAATTATTTAGCGTAAGCTTATGTCAAGAGTCAACTCCATACATTTGACAATCTATTCTAATCTACAATCTATTCTACAATGCCACTTGTCTAGGGGACCAGTCTTTAGGCCCTGCGCAGACGACAGACTATCCGTGACGCACTCTTTAATCTGTGAAAATAGAACCTATGCAATTATATGCAGTAACGCACACGACGCGCAAAAAGTCCGGCGCACAAAAAATCCGTGTAATTCGGGCAGACCGCACCGCGCCGCGGCGCGTCGCTCCGCACAAAAAGTGTGTGAAAAAAATTGAACGTTTGCTTCAACGCGCTCTAACGCAGACGGCGCACACTTTAGTCGGCAACATAGATAATACTGGACAAAATGATCGAAGATGTGCGTCGTGTGCGTTGAGTCCGAAAAATCCGCGACCGACTTTTTGCGCGCCATGCAGACTTTTTGTGCGCCGCAGACTCGATCGTACAAAAAGTGTGCCGTCTGCGCAGGGCCTTAATCTCATCGTACTAAATATTTTTTACTTCATTTTGCTTTTGCCCGCGACTTCGTTCCCGTTCCCGGGGAGCCGATGTCCATTCTCGACTCCTAGATTATATCTGTACCAGACTTCACTGATCACAACAATCGGTTCAGTGGTTTAGGCGTGAAGAAAAGATAGACAGGCAGACAGAGTTACTTTCGCATTTGTAATATTGGTATGGATTTGAGAACAGGTTTTTATTATGACTGTTTCTACTGGGCCGGGCGAGTCCCGAACAGCCGGCTGTCGGTTGGTCGTTGGAAGGTTTAAAACAAAATAAACCTACCAATGCAATTACAGTTTTTTTTTTTGATTTTACATGAAATGTGAAATGCGAAAAGCTTATTATAAAAATACCACATAAACGGGAAATGCCATTGTACAACTTAGACACAGTGAAGTGACATCAACATGAATATCATTTGTAAATAATGGTGCCGATTCTCTTGTTCACAAACTAACGTAAATTTAAGTTAAGTGCATCTTTCTCTTTCCATTTAATTAAGTAAAGGACAGAAGATAAAATATTAGTTAAGTTCTGTCAAATTTAGACACTCCATAGATAATTTAGACGCGTTTTAAAAACATGGCGTCTAAATATACGTCAATTTTCATCCGGCGCTGACTAATTTGACAGGATTAAACTAAATTGTATCTTCTGTCCTTTTCTTTAAGAAATGAAAAGAGAAATGTTGATGCATTTAACTTATAATTAGTCTAGTTTGTGACCAAGGGAATCGGCACCAATGTCACACTATAAGAAGGTAGAAGGTCAACAAAGTATGATATAATAGATGTGTGATTGGAGGGGACAGGGGTCATTAGTTATCGTCATTTCCCTAGCCTTTTCCAAACTATGTTGGGGTCGGCTTCCAGTCTAACCGGATTCAGCTGGATACCAGTGTTTTACGTGAAGCGACTGCCTATCAGACCTCCACAACACAGTAACTGGGCGACACGATACCCCTTGGTTAGACTGGTCAGACTTTCTGGGTGCTGACTACCAAGGGGTACCGTGTCGTCTGGCTACTGGGTTGTGGAGGTCTGATAGGCAGTAACTGCACAACGGATCTTGATGCGTTTTTAGGGATCCGTAGTCAACTAGGAACCCTTATAGTTTCGCCATGTCTGTCTGTCTGTCCGTCCGTCCTCGCTTAATCTCTGTGACCGTTAGCACTAGAAAGCTGAAATTTGGTACCAATATGTATATCAATCACGCCGACAAAGTGGTATTACAAAAATTTGAAAAAAACGTTTTAGTAGGGTAGCACCCCTATATGTAAATAGGGAAGTGGTTTTTTTTTAATTTCAACCCTGACGTGTGATATATTGTTGGATAGGTATTTAAAAATGAATAGGGGTTTACTACAATCAGTTTTTGATAATGTCAATAATATCGGAAATAATCGCTCCAAAAGGAAAAATCAAAGCGTCCCCCCCCCTCTAACTTTTGACCCGTAGGTTTAAAAAATATGAAAAAAATCTAGAAACTAGAACTTTATAAGGACTTTCTAAGAAAATTATTTTGAACTTGATAGAAAGAACAGTTTTTCTACAAAAAAGACAACAAGGTTGTACAAAATAATTTCTGCGTACTTAGTATGTCAACGTAACAAATAGCCTTTTTTTAAACTTATAAGTAAGTACACTTATTGTGACGGATGGGAAACTACGGAACCCTACATTGAGCGTGGCCCGACACGCTCTTGGCCGGTTTTTTTATCGATTGAGTAACTCGATTACTCGATTAACCCAAGTTTATGTGTATGAATAATACATGCTTATTATTGTAAAAAAACTGAGATTTTCAAAGAATTTTAACACCCGTTTGAAGCTGGGAGGGATCGCTAACAAATAATGAAAGTTAGCGAAATACCCACATTTTTTTTGGAGAGTTTGATTTCCCATCATCAAAGGACTTCTCCCGTCCTGGGTGCGGCGGGATGTCAGACTTTTACTGACTAAAATCCACCCATGTCCCTTCGGTTGCCCTTTATGTTCCGGGGTCACGGTAACTATTATAAACATTCCGCAACGAATACCCACATGAAAACGTGACACCGAAATTAGTTCTATTAGCCCAAACTGGTCAAAACCGAGTCGCCAGTCGCTCACTACTAATAAGACTCATTGTTGCTTCTCTGTATATTTTATTATGCAAATAACTCTTGGTAATGGACTTTTGTACTCGACGAGGTTGTTCCACCTTAGGGCGAGTTCCCACTAGATTGCGTCGAGATAGTCAATCGTTTATACAATGTGATGTAATTTAATGTTTTACATTGTTCTCACATTGTACGTCTCACCTTGGATAATGTTACAAATAAGCTTAAGAAGGGTTGCCAGATAAAAACCTATGATATATGTGGGACAATTCTAAAAGAAAAATAAGGGAATTAGGTACGTTACGTATCAATAAATTTAAACTTTGGTAGACAATCGAAATGTAAAAAAAAAACTAAAAGATTTTTTTAACACGGGACATGACCATGACGTGAAATTCCAGGACAATCCCGGATTTCCCGAAAATCTGGCAGGCCTACTTAAATATACCTACATAATGTTTAAGTATATTCTATTGACTTTAAAATTAAGAAAATGTAAAAAATTAAATAAGATGGAAATCTAGAATTATATTTGGGAAACTGATAGTTATTGAAACATTGGTTTGAATAAAGGATTTTTTAAATTAATTGATTAATTATTATTTAGTTTAAAAGAGTGTTCGTGAAGTTTCTTGCTCGTTCTTCTGCATAAACCTACTGTTTTGGAACAAGCAAAGCAAATAGCTTCTTTTTCACTTACTTCATAATATTTAAAAAAAATCGTGTATTTCTTGTGTATTTAAATACATGGGTTCACAATGGCGATACTAAAAAAATCGTCCACGACTTTTTGCATTGACTATATTTTCAAGTCAGTGGAAACTGCAAACACAACAGTCGCATAACGATAGAAAAACGTGAAAAACAATAAAATACATATTCGAGCCTTTTCAGGAAGAAGATCGTAACCGCCATTTTGCGTATTTTACAGGAGAAAGTTTATTTTTGAATATTTCTCAAAATATTTGTAACATCTACTTATTTCCAATTTTTACAGCATTTTTTTGAACTTTTTACTTAGTGATTTATGAGCACCACATATTCATTCAATTGTTAAGATTTGACTCGGTACTCTATATTTACATACATACGTCGGTTTTTGGAATTTTTGGCGCTTACGATGTTCTTCTTGAAAGAGCTCGAATATTATGTCACGCAACTCTTGGGTAACCACGATAAAATGAGACAAAAACTGCCGTGAACCGTAAAATTGTCATCACCACGATCCCGGTTCTGCGGATGGCGAGCGATGGGTAGCTCGCCCCCCGGCTAGGACCAGGACCGCGTAGACGGCGCGTTTTGTTCCACGCGCGCCTCAAAGAGAAGGAGTCAGCACAGGAAGGGGCCCAACAGGGCCAACGCCTGCCGGGGTTGCGGAATGTTTATAATAGTTACCGTGACCCTGGAGCATAAAGGGCAATCGAAGGAACATGAGTGGGTTTTAGTCAGTAAGAGTCTGACACGCCCTCCCGTCGCACCCAGGACGGGAGCAGTCATTGGATGATTTCCCACTCACCAAAAAAAAAAAAAAAAAAAAATCACCACGATCCCACTAACCAGCAAATAAGATAATCGTTCAACGATAAACAGTCCATTAATGAGAACGGCTAGAGGCGACAGTCTTCCAACGATAAATTAATCGTTACGACACAGTGGAAACGCGCCCTTAGTCTTTATGATGTAACTGTTCATGACACTACTTACTGTGTGTTTACTGAGTTTTGTCAACTAATGAATAAATATGGAACTTTTTATCGCTTTTTTTGGTCTTTTAGTACGTCCGGTAGCAATTTTTCTATTGATTTAAAAAGGAGGAGGTTTTTAAAGTCTATAGGTTTTATAACCACGTTTTAAAAATATAGGTGTTGTAAATGTGACCGTTGATGTGTGTCTGTCTGTGCCACTGTAGCTCTTTAACTGGTGATCCGATTTGGATGCGTTTTCTTTTTTAATTAGAAAGTAAAACTTAAAAAAAAGGAAAATTAAAAAATAAAAAATAAACTAATTTAATTAATTAATTAAATTAGTAAAATTTTTTACTTCTTAAACATGTTTTATCAGAATCGGGTCAGATGTTAAGTAATAAACTCCTTACAACAAATTAAAAATAATAAAATAGGTTCAGCTGTTCTTGAGTTAAAACGGTGTAAATGAACCGATTTTGTTTTTTATTCGCAAATACTATTTGTAGCTGATTTAAATCTGCTAAGATTAGCAATACTTGTTATCATAGCCTAGATAACATACATATAGTTCAATATTACGTTTTTTATTAGTCTTTATGTAAACAATGTTTTCTTCGCATTATATGCTTGACTGTTGCAGAATGTTTATAATATTTACCGTGACACCGGAACATAAAGGGCAACCGAAGGAACATGAGTGGGCTTTAGTCAGTAAAAGTCTGACACGCCCTCCCGCGCGCCCAGGACGGGAGCAGTCATTTGATGATTTCCCACTCCTCAAAAAAAATGTTATGCTTGACTAATTGACGGACTAAATAGTTCTTTTTAGTTATCTAGCCTAGAAACATAGAATGAAAAAGTAACAAACGTATTAATGAAAGTCCTTCTCTTTGAAGTCGCTAGAAAAGGACGGATTTCCATACCAACTTTCATGTCTTATTTTAACCCAAGGATTGAAATTCCAACAATCCTCTAGTATATTATTGTATGAACCATCACAGCTATACCTTGTCATTTTAGTTAATTAATCTTTCAACGACCAAGCGACAGCCGGCTGTCGGGCTACTATTGTCTTTTTATTGTGTCTCGAATCACGTGCGTTCAAAGGTTTAACTAATTGTAAACAATCTTGACATGTCTTTTTATCTCAAACTAGCTTTTCCCCGCGACTTTGTCCGCGGGGAAAAATAGTTCCCGTTTTCGGGGTCTTCCGGAATGAAAACTATCCTATGTTCTTTCTTGGGTCCCAGACTATATCTGTACCAAATTTCATTCAAATCGGTTCAGTGGTTTAGGCGTAAAGAACAGACAGACAAACAGACAGAGTTAGGCGATTCACACACGGCACCGCGCTCCGCCGCGGAGGGCGGTGAGGCGGATGTCATGTTGTACAAGACACTTTGAAATCCGTTGATACCTAACACACGTACACCGCCCGACCGCGCGGTCGAGCGGTGCACGTTTGTTCTCCCTCCGCGGCGGCGCGCGGTGCCGTGTGTGAATCGCCTTACTTTCGCATTTATAATTTTAGTACAGATTTTTGAATGATTTTTTTTCTTACCTAGTGGCTGTTTGGAATAAATCCAAATACGAAAAGAATAAACGAATTAATTGTACGATTATTTTTTTAGGGTACTCATGCTTTGCTCTAAGGAGTCCCGATATTTTAATTAAAGTACGGTTAAGAAGAAAATAGCCATTAGTTGATTAGAGCCAAAGCGTAGATTTTGGTAAAATTAAAGGTTTGTTTGTCATAGATATATGTATCCGCCCGCTTCTGTAACTTACTATAAGATAGTTTTTTGGTGAGTGTAAAATCATCAAATGACTTCTCCCGTCCTGGGTGGGGCGGGAGGACGTGTCAGACTACTGCCGAAAATCCACCCTTGTTCCTTCGATTGCCCTTTATGTTCCGGGGCCGCGGTAACTATTACAACTATTCTGTAACCCCCAAAGACTATACAACCACTGCTTCATGGTAACCCCGGATAGTTATTAACGTAATGTTATGTTTGTTCCAGCCGCCAACAACCCGTACAGTCACCTCCTGAAGTCCATTAACATTGATGGGAAGGAATACAAGTATTATGACGTCACCGGACTTGGCGAAAAGTATGGTAAGATAATAATAATACTTATTTATGTAAATAAATGTCTTGGAACGAGTCACACACGGTTATCTCATCATAAACTAGGCAGAGCTTTAAGGTCATAGCTCATTACAGCCACCCGGCAACCACTCCGCACCGACTCGCCTCCTGCGGCTAGTATTCTTTATATGGAGTTGTATGGGCATGCGCTCACTATATCAAAACTCCGTAGCGTACCGGATCGCCTCGGTTATAAGGCGAGTCGGTGCGGAGTGGCTGCCGGGTGGCTGTAATGAGCTATGCCTTTACTATAGTCACCAGACCACTAATATCTGATATCTTACGTTAGGTACTTATTTCAAAAACGAAATATTCGTATTACCTCCATGACGGTAGCGAAACGGCGATGTCATTCATTTTTACTGATATGTTGAATTTGTGAAGTTAGAATCGGTAGATTTAGACCGTGTAGATTCAAAATCAGAAGTTTAGCTCTACATGAGATCTGATATATTTTTCACAGGGCAAACCTTATGTCGTCTTGGCAACATTTTACATGAAATGTGTTTAGTGGGATACTGGTGCCGATTCTCTTATGCACAAACTAACGTAAATTTAAGTTAAGTGCATCTTTCTCTTTCCATTTCTTAAAGAAAAGGACAGAAAATACATTTTAGTTTAATCCTGTCAAATTAGGCAGCGCCTGATGAAAATTGACGTATATTTAGACGCCATGTTTTTAAATTGCGTCTAAATTATCTATGGAGTGTCTAAATTTGACAGGACTTAACTAATATTTGATCTTTTGTCCTTTTCTTAATTAAACGGAAAGAGAAAGATGCACTTAACTTAAATTTACGTTAGTTTGTGCACAAGAGAATCGGCACCATTGCCTTTCTCTAATGGCGCGAAGTAACTCAAATAAAGAACTACTTACAATAAATATTTCGATAAGATATTGGCGCATCTTATCTAATTCCTTTATTGTATTATTTGTTATTATTTTTTGTGTTCCTAGGACGTCGAACTCAGTGCATTGTGCCCGTTCTCAAATTGAGAAATTTTTAATTTTTATATATTTGTTGAAGAGATTTTTCTTAGAAAAGCGTGTTATTACTTATTTTTTTTATAACATGGAGATGACAGAAAGAACCGCTTAAAAACAAGTCGGTCTCGCGCACGAAGTGTTCCATACAGTATCGAGCAAAACACGGCACAAAATAGTTAAGAAAAACTAAAAAAAGGTTTTAATGAAAAAGTATAAAATATTATTGAATTAAGGGGTATTAAGTCTGAACGGCCCAAATCGAATGGCCCGCGGGCCATTCGACCGTAAACAAAAATCGCCTACGTTCGAAAGGACCGGTGATCAAATGATTTCAAAATTTATTTAAAGGTACAGTCGCATACATTAATAGTCGCTAAGTTTATGAATTTTAACTATTTAAATATTTAATTATTTTTGATGATTTGTTGATTTGTTTGAATTTTGAATTTTTGAATTTTGAATTTTGTTTCTTTAAAATAGGACTGATTTATATTTAAAATTATTTTTTTACCAACTTTTGTAAACATTTTACATTATTGTTGATTGTTTTTTTAAGGAAGAACTTTTATTTCAACTTTTTAACTTTTGCACCCGAATGTACTTGATGTAGTTTATGACACTGAATTTATTTACCAGTTTTTATCACCGGTCCTTTCGAACGTAGGCGATTTTTGTTTACGGTCGAACGGCCCGCGGGCCATTCGGTTTGGGCCGTTCAGACTAAATACCCGAATTAAGAAGCGTAAATAAGAAATCAATGTATATTATTGTAAAAATACCAAGCGTTGGGTGCATAGTGTTTATATAATGATGCAACAAAGACATCAGAATCAATTCTAATGCCCTTACTAATAATCACTGTGTAAAGTTATGCAATTAATAAAGCCTGTGTAACCATACATTTTTTGACGTATAAACCTGTCATAACTTTATGCAGCGATTATTAGTAAGGCGCTAAGATTCTAGAGAGGACGCCACGACCTTTTCACAGACCAGTATTATTTAAAACCCGGAGATAATAATATACTATTTAATCGCATTCTCTCACCGTCTTAACAAGAGGTACCTCCATCTGTTATCAATGTACTTAGATAAGTACATGTCACGCTTATCACATCTTTGTACTTATCATGACTTTACCTTGAACTGTTATGCATAATAAAATAAAATATGAAAATATCACCAGTCGGTTACTGTCCCAATGCAGGGCAAAGGCCTCTTCTTATACAGAGAAGGTAAGGCGATGGCGGTGCAGGGACTTCAAAGTTATAAAATAAACTAGCTTCTGCCCGCGGCTTCGCTCGCGTTAGAAAGAGACAAAAAGTAGCCTATGTTACTCTCCATCCCTTCAACTATCTCCACTTAAAAAATCACGTCAATCCGTCGCTCCGTTTTGCCGTGAAAGAAAGACAAACAGACAGACAGACACACTTTCCCATTTATAATATTAGTATGGATAAGTAATAAATATCCTGCGACAACTCACACACGGTCATCTGATCCCAAACTAAGCAGAGCTTGTACTATGGTAACCAGACAACTGATATCCATACTTATATAATTTTAAATACATATCACAGAATATCACTACATAGTATAAAACAAAGTCGCTATCCGCCGTCTGTCCCTATGTATGCTTAGATCTTTAAAATACGCAACGGATTTTGATGCGGTTTGTTTTAATAGATAGAGTCATAGATAGAGTTATGCTTATTGAATACAAGCTTATTGAGAAAAGCCGGGATTTTTAAAGATTTGTAACACCCGAGCGAAGCTGGGGCGGGTCGCTAGTTAAAGATAAATTACACCCAGACACAGAATAAACATTCATGCTCATCACACAAAGTTTGTCCTGGGTGGGAATCGAACCCACGACCTCCGGCTTAGCAGTCAGGGTCACTAACCACTAGACCAACAAGCCCGCCAAGTTGTATCTTGTCTTTCTTTCTTGTTTTTTCTTTCTTTCTATCCTGGAAATAAGGATCAAATTAAACAGGGCACGCAAAACTGACTTTTGACTTATACAATATTATCATAAAAAACGTAGATAGCAAAGTACCTATCTGCGCAATCTTTACAGATATGTCAAAAGCGTTTGATTGCGTCGATCACGAGATATTACTAAACAAGTTAAGCGTTTATGGAATAAGGGGAAATGTACTCAAACTTATTAAATCATACCTTAGCGATCGGAAACAGTATACGGAAATAAGTAGAATTTGCCCTAAGACGAAAAGTGAAAGAAAATACCGATCTGAAGGACGAATAGTAAAATATGGTGTACCACAGGGTAGCGTCCTCGGACCACCCCTTTTCTTAATTTATATCAATGATCTGCCACGTCATGTTGATAATCCAATGATATTATTTGCCGATGACAGCACCGCGCTAGTAAAATGTAAACATCCGGATAGCTATGACCAGGATATAAATAAGACTCTGGAAGATATTGTACATTGGCTTGAAAAAAATAACTTAGTGATAAACCTACAAAAAACTAATATCATGCTTTTCCATCAACGCACAGTTTTAAAAGATGTAACCGTAGGCTACAATAAACAAGAAATTACCCAAGTTAACGTTGCAAAATTTTTAGGTATTTATATTGACAGACAACTAAATTGGCAACTACAAGCAGAGGAAATCTGCAAAAGGATGAACACAGCGGCATATGTCCTTTCAAAGCTGTCCAAAAAAGTCGACATTCAAACTACATTAGTAGCTTATCATGGCCTGGTTGCGTCAGTTCTAAGATATGGCATTATTTTTTGGGGTAATTGCAGCTCAAGGGAATACATATTCAGGGCACAAAAACGTTGCATTAGAGCGATATGTGGTTTGCAGACCACAGACAGTTGCGAACCAAAGTTTAAGTCCCTAAAAGTGCTAACATTTCCGTCATTGTATATACTGGAAATGGCCATGTTTGTAAAGACTAACAAAAACCTATTTCCGACGTTGTCAGAAACTAGAAAACGACCTATCAGAAATCAATATAAAAATTTATTACAAATCGAGTCTTGTAACACAGCGTTAATGAGGAAAAGTGTTATCTGTATGGGTCCTACCATATACAATAAATTACCAGATGTAATGAAAAATGACACAATTAAAAACTTTAAAAATAAATTAGTAGCTTTCTTAGTAGCAAAATGTTATTATTCGGTTAATGATTTTTTAAATGACAAAACTTTTTAATCAGAAATGTGTACAATAAATAAAATTATGTTAACTACTATTTTGAACCTTGGACCTAATATGCATATTATTATATTTTTTAATTCAATTATAGGTAGCATTTTAATTTGACATTTTTCAATACTAATATATTATTAAGTATGTATAATTGTAATAATTCTGTGACATTTTAAATTGTAATTTTATTTTGATATACTTAGCTTGTAAACAAGTTTAAAAAAAAATTTGCGTGCCTATTTCCAGGCAGAATGTACTTGGCTCACTTCTATCTACTCCACCTGTATTTTAATGTAACCTACATTCGTTGCAAATAAATAATTTGATTGATTGATTGATTGATTGAAAAGTCATCTATACTTTTAAGGCTAAGAATGTCGGTGATATTTTTACCGTTCAAAAGCCCGCGACTCCGCCCGCGTAGTCTATTAAATTTATCGCTTCAGCTAAGAGCATTTGGTCTCTCCACATTATAATGGCTAATAGAATATTGCTGGAATGTCAATTGATATCATTGAGGAGTTTGCCCTCCAAGTTCCACCTCTCCCGTTCAACGCAAGAGTCGACAATGAGGCGTAATAGAACACGTAATTTTATTACCTTGACCCAGGGGACGGACATAGAATACTTTTTATCGTCTTTTTAGGGTTCCGAAGTCAACTAAGAACCCTTATAGTTTCGCCATGTCTGTCTGTCTGTCCGTCCGTCCTCGCTTAATCTCTGTGACCGTTAGCACTAGAAAGCTGAAATTTGGTACCAATATGTATATCAATCACGCCGACAAAGTGGTAAAATAAAAATTGGAAAAAACGTTTTATTAGGGTAGCCCCCCTATATGTAAATAGGGAAGTGATTTTTTTTTTAATTTCAACCCTGACGTGTGATATATTATTAGATAGGTATTGAAAAATTAATATGGGTTTACTAAAATCATTTTTTGATAATATCAATAACTTCGGCAATAATCGCTCCAAAAGTAAAAATCAAAGCGTCCCCCCCCCTCTAACTTTTGGCCCGTAGGTTTAAAAAATATGAAAAAAATCTGGAAAGTAGAACTTTATAAGGACTTTCTAGGAAAATTATTTTGAACTTGGTAGAAAGAACAGTTTTTGTACAAAAAAGACAAAAAGTTTGTACAAAATAATTTCTGCTGACGTACTTAGTATGTCAACGTAACAAATAGCCTTTTTTAAACTTATAAGTAGGTACACTTATTGTGACTGACGGGAAACTACGGAACCCTACATTGAGCGTGGCCCGACACGCTCTTGGCCGGTTTTTTTTTAGTAAAAATCTGATTTAACGCGGGTGAGACCGCGGGGGACAGCTAGTCCATACTAATATTATAAATGCGAAAGTAACTCTGTCTGTCTGTCTTTCTTTCTGTCTGTCTGTCTCTTCTTCACGCCTAAACCACTGAACCGATTTAAATGAAATTTGGTACAGATATAGTCTGGGACCCGAGAAAGGACATAGGATAGTTTTCATCCCGGAAATCCCCCGGGAACGGGAACTAATATTACACGCGGACGAAGTCACGGGCAAAATCTAGTTAACCAATAAATATAAGACACGATTTATATAAAACCTCTGTTAATTGGGGGTATTCCTCGGAGCGCTCCTGTTTTGAAGCGCTCCTAACGAAGCGCTCCCAAAATATTCCGCCAAGCGCTCCTGTTGGGAGCGCTTAGAAAATCAAACTAAAAATATTAATATTTCATTCCTCGAAGCGCTCCTATGACGTGACGATACCATAGGGCAGAGCATGAAGGATTTGTAAGTAACTATATCGATATCGGCGTTTTAAAGTTCAACTATCATAATTGGTATTTTTTTTTAAACTACTAGGGAAGCATAAATGAACTGGAACTACGTACTTTAGTGACTTTAGTGACACAAGCAAGACACTACCCGCTGTTGTAACCCTGCTTCCCAGTTTTTTCCTAGAGAGTCGCGTGGTCGCGTGGTCGCGTGGTCGCGTTACCAAGTGATTCCGAATGCAGCCGAGCATTTCCGGAGCTAGTTTACATCGAATACGCATTTTTTTGTCTTCTAAACTTATTAGTTGCGAGTGCGCCTACGTCACTTGAAGTTGTGTACTAAGAAGTTTGTTTTATTAAAAAACTAGCTTTTGCCCGCGGCTTCGCTCGCGTTAAAAAGAGACAAAAAGTAGCCTATGTTACTCTCCATCCCTTCAACTATCTCCACTTAAAAAATCACGTCAATTCGTCGCTCTGTTTTGCCGTGAAAGAAAGACAAACAGACAGACAGAGAACACTTTCCCATTTATAATATTAGTATGGATGGATATTATTTAAGTTCATAAACATATATTTTCTTAAAATTGCGCTCACTTTTTCTATTAACCACTTCACACAACTGCGCGCCTAGTACTTTTGATTGATTTAAGTACTAAGTATCTCAGTATTTTAAATTTTCTCACATTATCACTTCACATTACTGCGCTCCTAGTACTATTATTCTCTTAAGTTTTTAATCTTTAATTGAATTTAGAATTACTTATAGGGGAAAATGATTCATCTTTTATAATTATGTTCTCGTCGATTTTTCATTATTTTTAAGATGTATTCTGCTATTCGGGGCGGGGACAAATCCAACGAACCAAAAACCATGAAAATTGGTCTAGCCGATCTCGAGTTATAAGTGTTGTAACAAACCCGACTTTGTTTTATATATATAGATTGGCGAAAGTGAAAAGTTTGTTTTAATTTGTGATCAATCTATGGCACGTATTGCTGGGATAGATATGAAAGAAAGGAATACCATGAAAGTTAATTATTAAAACTATATTATTATAATATACAAGTTGAGTAGTATCGCATAAAGAATTACTTCTAGTTCATTTCTGTTTTCCTGATAGCTATAGGTTATGTACTGTTATATATCTATAACTACATTTTAGTCATAAACAATTACTAAATATTAACATCGTTATAGTGAATAATAACAAAATAATTTTAGACTTTAATCGTTGGTGTACAATTTATAAGAGATCATTTAGGTGCCTCCTCGCAATTTCTGCCACCCTGGTCTCTAATCGTTGGTATACAATTTATATGAGATCATTTAGGTGCCTCCTGGCAATTTCTGCCACCCTGGTACTTTTCATCGAAGCTTTTATTTTTACTATTCAGTTATTCTAGCTATTTCTAGTTTTAATATAAGCAACTAGTAGCCGTCGAAATGTTTATCGATATAATTTGTTACGAACACTTCATGCTCTTCTCTATGTTTCGTCATAGGAGCGCTTCGAGGAATGAAATAATAATATTTTTAGTTTGATTTTCTAAGCGCTCCCAACAGGAGCGCTTGGCGGAATATTTTAGGAGCGCTTCGTTAGGAGCGCTTCAAAACAGGAGCGCTCCGAGGAATACCCCGTTAATTGTAGCCCTTTAAATCCGGTTCATTTTCAATTTACTGTAAAATTAGATTTTTAGTTGCTTTGAAATTAATAAATAGTTAGCCAATTGAGTTCCAAACTTAGTGACGTCATAAGGTCACATTGCTGTACAAAATCTATAGAAGAAACGCTTTTTGACAGCTCATAAAAAGTACGTCAATTGATGATGGTGTAAATGCCTTATTATTGACGGACCTACGTTTTAAATGACACGATGCTCGCTGTACTTGTTGACAATTTCGACGCTAAGGTTAAATGTCAACTGTTATTAAAATTCAATTGTTATTGATCGTCATCCACTTACAATACTATTGTCTACGTATCTTTTTCTTTAGACAGTTATTTAGTTTTTTTTTATTTACCGTACGGGGCAATTATACCAGCTGTCCCGATGGTTTTAGCCGTGTAGTTCCCGTTCCTCCGGGATTTTCGGGATAAAAACTATTCAATGTCCTTTCTCCGGCTATCGTATATCTCTGTACCAAATTTCATTTAAATCGGTTCAGTAATTTTGGCGTGAGAGACGGACAAACAGGCACACTTTCACATCCTTACTAATATTATAAATGCGAAAGTAACTCTGTCTGTCTGTCTGTCTTTCTGTCTGTCTGTCTCTTCTTCACGCCTAAACCACTGAACCGATTTGAATAAAATTTGGTACAGATATAGTCTGGGACCCGAGAAAGGACATAGGATAGTTTTTATCCCGGAAATCCCCCGGGAACGGGAACTATTATTCCACGCGGACGAAGTCGCGGGCAAAAGCTAGTACTTATATAATTTTAAATACATATCACTACATAGTATAAAACAAAGTCGCTATCCGCCGTCTGGCCCTATGTATGCTTAGATCTTTAAAATACGCAACGGATTTTGATGCGGTTTGTTTTAATAGATAGAGTCATTCTTTAGGAAGGCTTATACATATACAAAAAATACAAAAATATTTATTTCTTAATTAGTAGTTTACAATCAGTATGTGATTGGAGTCTACTTTTAAGCAAATAATGCTTGTATTAGTAGACTCCACTCTTCCATATCAAGAAATCGTAATAGGTACTAGAAATAACACGAGAATTATGTGATAACAATGACAGAAAATAATAATAAAAAAAAAAACAAAAATGTAAAGAAAAACTATTTGTTACATTCATTTAAGTATGTCTTAAGTTTTTGCCTAAGTGCGTGTGAGTGTGTGTGTGTGCGTGTGAGTGTGTGAGTGTTTGTGTGTGTGCGTGTGTGTGTGTGCGTGCGTGCGTGTGTTTATGAGCGAGAGTGCGAGAGAGAGAGAGTGTGTATGTATACATATAAGCTCATGCTTATTGAATACAAGCTTATTGAGAAAAGCCGGGATTTTTAAAGATTTGTAGCACTTGTGCGAAGCTGGGGCGGGTCGCTAGTTAAAGATAAATAACACCCAGACACAGAACAAACAATCATGCTCACCACACAAAGTTTGTCCTGGGTGGAAATCGAACCCACGACCACCGGCTTAGCAATCAGGGTCACTAACCACTAGATCAACAAGCCCGCCAAGTTGTATCTTGTCTTTCTTTCTTGTTTTTTCTTTCTTTCTATCCTGGAAATAAGGATCAAATTAAACAGGGCACGCAAAAGTCATCTATACTTTTAAGGCTAAGAATGTTGGTGATTTTTTTTACCATTCAAAAGCCCGCGGCTCCGCCCGCGTAGTCTATTAAATTTATCGCTTCGGCTAGGAGCATTTGGTTTCTCCACGTTATATTGGCTAATAGAATATTGCTGGAATGTCAATTGATATCATTGAGGAGTTTGCCCTCCAAGTTCCACCTCTCCCGTTCAACGCAAGAGTCGACAATGAGGCGTAATAGAACACGTAATTTTATTATCTTGACCCAGGGGACGGACATAGAATACTTTTTATCGTCTTTTTAGGGTTCCGTAGTCAACTAGGAACCCTTATAGTTTCGCCATGTCTGTCTGTCTGTCCGTCCGTACTCGCTTAATCTCTGTGACCGTTAGCACTAGAAAGCTGAAATTTGGTACCAATATGTATATCAACCACGCCGACAAAGTGGTAAAATAAAAATTGGAAAAAAATGTTTTATTAGGGTAGCCCCCCTATATGTAAAGAGGGAAGTGATTTTTATTTAATTTCAACCCTGACGTGGGATATATTGTTGGATAGGAATTTAAAAATGAAAAGGGGTTTACTAAAATCAGTTTTTGATAATGTCAATAATATCGGAAATAATCGCTCCAAAAGGAAAAATTAAAGCGTCCCCCCCCCTCTAACTTTCGACCCGTAGGTTTAAAAAATATGAAAAAAATCTGGAAAGTAGAACTTTATAAGTACTTTCTAGGAAAATTATTTTGAACTTGATAGAAAGAACAGTTTTTGTACAAAAAAGACAAAAAGGTTGTACAAAATAATTTCTGCGTACTTAGTATGTCAACGTAACAAATAGCCTTTTTTAAACTTATAAGTAGGTACACTTATTGTGACGGACGGGAAACTACGGAACCCTACATTGAGCGTGGTCCGACACGCTCTTGGCCGGTTTTTTTTTAGTAAAAATCTGATTTAACGCGGGTGAGACCGCGGGGTACAGCTAGTTGAAAATAAAGTCTCCAGATTCCCCCTAATTTTTATCTCCGAATTAGCTATTTTACATCATTAACCAATAAATATATAAGACTCGATTTATATAAAACCTCTGTTAATTTTAGCCCTATAAATCCGGTTCATTTTCAATTTACTGTAAAATTAGATTTTTAGTTGCTTTGAAATCAATAAATAGTTAGCCAATTGAGTTCTGTACCTCAGTGACGTCATAAGGTCACATTGCTGTACAAAATCTATAGGAGAAACCCATTTTGACAGCTCATAAAAAGTACGTCAATTAATGGCGGTGTAAATACCGTATTATTGACGTACCTACGTTTTAAATGACACGATACTCGCTGTACTTGTTGACAATTTCGACGCTAAGGTTAAATGTCAATTGTTATTAAAATTCTATTGTTATCGATCGCCATCCACTTACAATACTATTGTCTACGTATCTTTTTCTTTAGACAGTTATTTAGTTTTTTTTATTTACCGTACGGGGCAATTATACCAGCTGTCCCGATGGTTTTACCCGTGTAGTTCTCGTTCCTAAAAGATTTTTGGGATAAAAACTATCCTATGTCCTTTCTCAGGCTATCGTCTATCTCTGTACCAATATCATTTGAATCGGTTCAGTAATTTTGGCGTGAGAGACGGACAAACAGGCACACTTTCACGTTTATAATATCACCAACTGTTCCTCGCGGTTACGTTAGGTTTTTGATTACTGCTTCTATCCCGTGGGACATAGCGTGATATTATATAGCCTGTGTTACTCAGGGATAATGTAAGCTTCCTAATCAAAAAAGATTTTTTGAAATCGGTCCAGTAGTTTTTGAGTTTATTCGTTACATACAAAAATACAAATCTTTCATCTTTATAACATTAGTATAAATATAGAATGGATATGTTACTAAGACTATGTCCTTACTATTTATAGCTCTAGTTACGGCCCTTCTATATGCTAATCTGCAACTTACTATGCATTTGCGATAACCGATACTTATATACTGGTTAAAGTTGCCCCTAATAACTATTAGTTATTATTATACTAATTAGCGACCCGCCTCAGCTTCTCTTGGTAGTTACAAATCTTTAAAATATCTGTTTGTATCCACTTGGCTTCAACCGTGTGGATGGCAAAATTCATTAGATTTTGCTCTCTTTACAAAGAACACACCCTGTAAGTTTTATGTCTCTAGGACCAGCGGTTAGGGATGTGCGTGTTATATCAACAGTCAACGGATACTATCTACAGATGTACTAATTATTTATCAATGATATAATATTATATTCAGCAGCCAACATTCCACAATGAGCCCGAGATTGGCTTACGTGACTGCACTGGCGTACACACGTCGCTGTTTAGACAAGGGCGGGAAACTCTTTTAATCACGACGAAATACATGTGGCTATTTGTATATTATGTCACACTAGGGGTCAACAAACTGTCATTGTATATTCAAACGTCACTTAATTTTAAGGTGGATGTTCAAGGTAGCCCGCAACATTCAAATTGCTAACGTTTTTTTGCAATTTGCAGCTCAGTATTTAAGTGTGTTGATATAGAATGATTTGCGACTGTAATATGCCATTATTTACAGAATTATAATAATTTAAATCATCAAAACAGCTCTCAAAGTGTATATAACGCGGTTGATTGCCTATTTCATGAAAAAGTCATTAAAGGGGTGTATTGATGAAACAACCCTCAGAGTGCATACAACGCTACATGAATCTAAGGGCGCCTTATATTAAACTAGCTATTGCCCGCGACTTCGTCCGCGTGGATTAATAATTCCCGTTCCCGGGGGATTTCCGGGATGAAAACTATCCTATGTCATTTCTTGGGTCCCGGACTATATCTGTACCAAATTTCATTCAAATCGGTTCAGTGGTTTACGCGTGAAGAAGAGACAGACAGACAGACAGAGTTACTTTCGCATTTATTATATTAGTAGTACGGATTATCTTATAGATTCGATTTCTTCCCAGAACAAAATTTGTGTGATGAGCATGATTGTTTGTACTGTGTCTGGGTGTAATTTATCTATAGATCTTCGGTTACAACACACTGTTATGTAGTTTATTTATTTGTTATTCTGATGTTCATCTTCAACAAAATACGTACAATATAGGTTTTAGTAAAAATATCCATTCTGCCTATCTTCACAAACTTTGACATTAATAATATTGTTAGGATAATTAAATAGGTTTTACCAATTTAATAAATCTCACTACAGAGTTTTCATATTTTCAAACTTGTGTTTAAAAAACTGGCCGTTACAGCAAAAAAAAAAACAGGCAAAGGTCATTATCTGTTGTGAAGAATAAGAAATAAAAAATAAATACAAATGGCGTTCTCATTTTTTTTTGACAAAAGATGGCCAGCGACCCTTGTTAAATATTCAATGAGGATCTATTTAAAATAGTATTAGAACTTACAAAATAAACCTCCTCACCAATTTTCAGCCAAATCGGTTCTGCCGTTCTTGAGTTATAAATAGTGTAACTAACACGACTTTTTTATTTCTTTTAGATATATAGATATGTATGCATTTATAAATTATATAAGTACTAGATGAAAACCCGGCTTCGCTCGGGTCATCTTCATTATCTGATCCATCGCCTACCGTTAATACCCATTTAGCAAACTCTAAATCGATACAACAAATTTATGATTAAATGAGTTTCCTTCAATAACTTAGCGGCTGGTGAGCCTAACGACATAAATGAGACGTAGAATCTACATCTGAATTAATTGGAATTTTAAATCGCGAGTGAGCTGTTGTACCACCATTTAACAGAGTTGCTGCAATACCAGAAAACGCTATGAAAACGCTACGCACTTAAAATATGTAAAATAGTTGTAAATATAAAAGTTTTTCCAGTTCCTCCTGGGCCGTCAAGGCCGACTATTCACAGCGTTTAGTATTGTATCGACCACATATTTTTGTTCGGAGTTCAATTTGTGGTATTTTTCATAGCCATTTGCTTTTTCATGTTCACAGTCATAAACGGAATCCGATAAGAAAGCATCATTTTCACTAATATCGGGCTCTGGAAGTCCGAAATCTGTCAGACTCTTTCCGTGGAGTTTTAATGCTTCATCAATTTCTTGTAAAGCCAGCTGTTTGGATAATATTTCAGGGCGTGATCTTGTAAAGTCTTCGATAAAATGTGATGCAAACTTTTCCCAAAGAGCGTTAGGATCAGTAACTTTACAAAATACGCAAATTAACGCAAACAGCTGTCGTAATTGCCGAGGAAGTTTAAAACCGATTGCTTCATCCAAACATCTTTCCCATTCTTGGTCGTCAAAAAGGAGCCCTTCTCGAAATGAGCTTGAGCAGCTTCTCGAAATGAGTTGTAAATAATATTTTCATAAGTTCTAACATCTCTGAAGCAAGTCGGCCCTTTGACGTGAAGAAGTAATAGCCGGAGATAATATCGTTCCTGGTCAGAAAAGGAATAATTATACATTCTTGCAATTACTTGGACGTAGTTAAACGGAAAGGATCCAACCCACACTATGAGCGAAAATGAATTGTGTATACCAAAACATTTATTGTAGTTAAAACTTTAATATCACAAAAACAATCCAAGTAAAATTCCTACGCATCATGTTATAATGACCATATGTTACCAATCCACATGAATAGCAGGTCATTATTGTTTTTTATTGATAACGCTCCGAGCGACTTAGATCGTTATTGAGAAAATTTTAATTAAGAAAATATGCCAAATCACATATTACTAAAACGATCCAAACTACTTGGACTATTGTTATTCTAAAGACATAATTAAACGAAAACAATCCATGTCACATGGATTGTTTTCGTTTTATTTTATATCGTAACCTAAACAAACTTAGTGAAACATCGATAACGATCCATCTTACATGGATTGTTATCGCTTAATTCAGTAACTTTATTAAATATAACCGAACTAAGCATTGATAACGATCCAAGTAACGTGGATCTTTTTATTGCAGTTCATTGTGTGACTAGATTAAAATATTGAATCGGAAACAAGGCGCTTAGATCCTGTTATTTAATTATATCTTATTCATTAACATATATTAAAGAGTGGATACAGAGGAATATAACATTACTAACTGATTTATTGTAGTTATAGAATTTATTTGAGATGTAGAAATAAGAATATTGATTACTAAATAATTTTGAAGATATTTTTGGTGGAAATGGAACATACGAAACTTTGCAACTAGCTTAGTAAGTATATGTAGATCTTAGATCAAAACACTAAAATAATAAATATATTTATAATTATGTAAATACGTATATACATACATAATATATATATATATATGTATATATAAATTCTATATTTTTTGCTGTAACTTAATTATCATTTTCATATTCAATTGAAAAATCAATCCTATCCCCGTAACCATCAACATCATCAATAACATTTTTATTGCCTGTAAGTGATTTTTGCAAGTGGACTTCCAGCGCACACCATCAAGCTGAAGGTCGGCGTCCCGATCATGCTTCTTCGGACCTGTCCCCTCCGAAGCTGTGTAAGGGGACCCGGATCAAAGTCATCTCACTGCAAAGGAATATAATTGAAGCGGAAATTCTGACGGGTTGTGGCGTCGGCGATGCAGTGTTTATACCAAGTATTCATCTCATACCGCACAACTACCCTTTCCAATTCAAGCGCGTGCCGTTCCCTGTGAGTGTGTGCCTCGCCATGACTATCAACAAGTCGCCAGACGCTGAAGGCTGCGGGTGTCGACCTCAGGACGAGCTACTTCTCACACGGGCTGTACGTCGCTTGCTCCCGCGTCACGAGTCCTGATTCTTTGGCTGCTGAGAGCAAAACTACAAACGTATAATTTACAGGGAAGTTTTGTAACAATTCACAATCGTTAATGGTTTTTTATATCGTGGAATGTAGAAAAAATTGGTCAAGTGCGTGTCAGGCCACGCATAGAAAAGGGTTCCATAACGAAACACGTCGCATTAACAATTTAACAACAATTTCATCTGAGCCGTTGTAGCTTTCTTTTAAGGTTCAATCCAAGGACTACCATCATTTTGTTTTTTTTTCGAAAAAGCCTTTTAAGTTTGAGAGAGAGGGAAGACTATTTTGACAAAAAAAAAACGCAGTGATTTTTGCAAGTCCACTTGCAAAAATCACTTACAGGCAATTAAAATGTTATTGATGATGTTGATGGTTACGGGGATGGGATTGATTTTTCAATTGAATATGAAAATGATAATTAAGTTACAGCAAAAAATATAGAATTTATATATATATCTATTATGTACGTATATACGTATTTACATAATTATAAATATATTTATTATTTTAGTGTTTTGATCTAAGATCTACATACTTACTAAGCTAGTAAGGTATGGAGTGACATGGCAGTGATTAAAAATTAAAGATATATTTGACTACAATGAAGTTTTATTATTTAAAACATACAAATCTGTCATAATTCCTTATAAATTTCAGTGTTTTTGTTATATTTCAAAACTTGAATCCTTAAGGCTTAATGTGTTTATTATACTGGGCTTTTGAAATAGTATTTTAATGATAAGGATCCATCCTCGTATTTTGTAATTATCTCGAAAAATTTGTCATAAAGTCGGACTTTAGATTAATAAAATTAAAAAGTATCTGTTTATCCTTTACTTAAAACCAACACCAGAAAGTTAACGTAGAGAATCAAAGACGAAACACGATCTGAACTTAAAACTTGAATATCTCAAAACTAAGTCTATGTGGGGTGGATCCTTTCCGTTTAACTACGTCCACTTTATCTGCCGCTGACTGAGATATTCGTGGTTGCCACTGTCCATGGATAAATCTGAAATGTGTCGGAATTTCAGTGTAAAGATATTGTCGAGCACTTTCTTTGGTTCTGTTTAGTTCAAAAAATGCTTTCTGCTGATCTAGCTGCTGCTTCATGAACATTCAGATCTGTAAATACGACAGTTTGTTGGTTTTCCAAATGAACACCTAACTGTATAATTGTGTGACTCATTCTGTGCATTGAAAATTCAAATATTCGCCAAACTGCTTCAGGAGCTGAAACATACCTGGTATCAATATAAGTCTTAATTTCATCATGGTGTTTCATTTCATTGCTTGATGTCGATTGATCACTGGACTCCTGTGGCGCTACTGTGATTTGTATCTTTGCTCGGTCATGACCTTTATAAATATATTTATTTATATATTTCACACTTTTGACACTTGAACAAATTTCCACATTTATGTGAGCATTAAATTTTTTACATAGATAGGGATTGTAAGGCACCACCCATCTGATATCACACTCGAAATACTTCTTTTTTATTGTTCTTCCGTCGTCTCTTCTTTTTATTATAGCATAACCTCCATTTTGGGTACCATCTCTAGTTTCTCCGCAAAATGTCTTTGGATAGTTTTTAGAACATTTAGAGGCAGTCTGGAATAATTCCTGGTCTTTATCTGGATCAGGTATTTCTGCACACACAAATTTATCATAATCTTCTGATGACCTTGGTTTATCTTCATTTCTTAGAATAATAAGCATATGGAAGCCCACGTTTCTGAAATTCAATGGTGTAAAACCACGCACTCGGTATTCCAAAAATATGTTTCCTTGTAATGTCATCTAAAAGTTTCTCCAATTTAAGTTTAAAAATTCTGGCAATTAAATCGGGCCTATGTTCTTTTAATAATATTATAAAGAGGAAATATTTGTATGTATTTTTGTTTGTTAGTCTTTCACGCATTAACTACTGAACAAATTTGATGAAACTTTACAGAATATTACAGAATTATCGCCTATGTCTTATTAGTTATTATTAATCAGATTAAGACATAGGTGATAATTTGTGCAGTTTATTCAACAGTGATGTTTGATTACTTGTATTTTTCTATGAGCCGATGAGACGATTGAATAAGATTCGGTACATCATATAGTCTGGGACCCAAGAAAGGACATAGGGTAGTTTTTGTCCCGGAAATCCCCCGGGAACGGAAATGAAGTCGCGGGCAAAAGCTAGTATAAAATAAATTAAAATAAACCCAATCTATAATATAAGTACTTTATTTACATAACAAAAATGAAAGAATTGGTTATTCGCTTTGTGATTGGTATCCCAGTTCGTTAAGCGCATTGACTATGGTAGTGATCGTCACATAAGGCAAGTCAAACGTCTTTAGGCGGCTCATGTGAATCTGACACCAAGGCTACTGCCTTCTTCATCGGCCTTCTGCAATAATTCGTCGCATAGTTATTAGTACACGCCCCTGTAATAAGCCAAAGTTATATGTTACGCAATATATATATACATATGATAAACTCATATAAATGGATATTATGAAACAAAGTATCAACTTTAGCGACTCATACTAATTAGTCAACGCAAGCTAAGCACGCGGTCTAAAATCGAAAATTGCATGTAAGCTACACCTTCTTCTTTACAGATTTATCAGTACACATTATAAACAGTGCTTCTGGATTGTAACCGCGGTGGTTTCTTAGTCATTCTTTCACTTTTTACTAAAGATTTCATGAAAATAACAAATGTAAACAAACAAACGTAATGTCACTTGACAGATGACATGACAACTTTTTTTGAAAAATTTTTTGTCATGAGTTACTGGTACACATATAGGTATGGTCGGAATAATGTACTTTTTTGACGCGACAACGTGTTGATTGGCGAGACGTATTTCAGAGATAATATATTGTCTACTCAAAATGTCGACTGCGGTTTGTCCGTCAGTGTCATTACTCAAAATTTAATGAATTAATAAAACGAAATAATCTCCGTAATCCGAATTTTGCGGATATATGTTGTCGACTCGAAATCGATATTTTTTTACGTTTTGTTATTCAGGTAATGTTTCAATCGAGTCTACCGTACCCCTTGACGAAACAAAGTATCAACTTTAGCGACTCATACTAATTAGTCAACGCAAGCTAAGCACGCGGTCTAAAATCGAAAATTGCATGTAAGCTACACCTTCTTCTTTACAGATTTATCAGTACACATTATAAACAGTGCTTCTGGATTGTAACCGCGGTGGTTTCTTAGTCATTCTTTCACTTTTTACTAAAGATTTCATGAAAATAACAAATGTAAACAAACAAACGTAATGTCACTTGACAGATGACATGACAACTTTTTTTGAAAAATTTTTTGTCATGAGTTACTGGTACACATATAGGTATGGTCGGAATAATGTACTTTTTTGACGCGACAACGTGTTGATTGGCGAGACGTCACGAGACGTATTTCAGAGATAATTTATTGTCTACTCAAAATGTCGACTGCGGTTTGTCCGTCAGTGTCATTACTCAAAATTTAATGAATTAATAAAACGAAATAATCTCCGTAATCCGAATTTTGCGAATATATGTTGTCGACTCGAAATCGATATTTTTTTACGTTTTGTTATTCAGGTAATGTTTCAATCGTGTCTACCGTACCCCTTGACGAAATTATTAATATAGATGTTTATCAGTTGTCTGGTTACCATAGTACAAGCTCTGCTTAGTTTGGGATCAGATGGCCGTGTGTGAGAGCCCAAATATTTTTTTTATATTTACTAGCTATCTCCCGCTGGTTGACCCGTGTCTTTTATTACTACTGTCAAAATTCAAAATTCAAAGCATTTATTTCACTTAGACCATTTACAGGTACTTATGAATTGTCAAAGAGTCGGTCGGTCTGTTAGTCAGAAAAGAAAAGTGACGCTAATTGCCTGTTCCAAAACGTAGATCTCTATGGAGAAGAACAGGCAAGAAACTCCACGGACACTCTTTTAAAAATATCATGTTTTACAAAGTCTTGGTTACATTTTCTTTTTGGTGCTTCTACATGTGAAAACAATGTAAGTATGTAACAAAATAAACAAATACAAAATTAAAATAAAAAGTCAAAAATAAAAAGTCATGGCAGTTAAGAGATGACCCATCTCAACTGATAGCGCCCGTTCACGAGCATGACGCGTGACATCAGCACCATTTAGCTCAACCATTTTGAAGGGAACCGAATGATCCAACGCACTCGCCACCATCAGCGAGACTTTTTGAGCGAGCATGACAATGCTCCTAACCGCCATGTCTATTTGTGTCAGTAGAAAACTATCGTAATAAATCACTGCATCGTACTCACATTTACAAAAACTCAAATATGCATCTAAATTACACAAGCCAAAGTTTTGTACTGTAAATAAATATCAATAAGTGAAATTTAATTGCTTATAAAAATTATAATAATAAAGATCTTGAATATAAATGTCAAAAATTAAGGGGACAAGAAACATTTTCTATCTTCCAATGATTAAAATTTCTAATTTGTGAGCTTATGTGGAGCAGGACCAGCATTTAGCCAAGCATGTTTGTCATTGATATAATCTTCTAACTTATAATATGCTTGATTACATAGCGTGCGCTTAATGCATGTTTTAAATTTTTTCTCATTTAGATGGAGAATTTCAAGTGGTATTTTATTATAGCATTTTACACAGTACCCCATAAAAGAAGTGTGGACTTTTGACAATCTAAAACTTGGTTGATCCAATTTGTTCTTATTTCTGGTATTAAAATTATGCCTGTCACTTATTTTACTAAAAAGATGAAGATTTTTCCGAACGTACATTATGTTTTCGTATATATATTGACAAGGTACCGTCATGATGTTAATACTTTTAAACAAATCCCTTAGAGATTCGCGGCTGCGGAGATTATATATAGCACGGACAGCCCTCTTTTGCAATACAAAGACGGAATCTATATCTGCGGCACGTCCCCAAAGCAAAATACCGTAAGACATCACACTATGAAAGTAGCTAAAATAGACTAGTTTTGCGGTATCTACGTCAGTTAATTGCCGGATTTTTCTGACAGCGAAAGCAGCTGAACTTAACCGCGCTGTAAGAGATGTTATGTGAGGGCCCCACTGCAGCTTTGAGTCGAGCGTTATCCCCAAGAAAACCGTTTTTTCGACGAATTCTAGTATATCCTTATTCAATACAACATTACATTCAGTACTTCTAACATTCGGTAAAGTAAATCTTATGCATTTCGTTTTTTTTTCATTTAGTACTAAATTATTAACAGTAAACCAGTTATGAACCTTAAGCATAGCGTTATTTACGTCGTCAAGGTGTTGTGCTCGTCTATTCACTTTAAAAATCAGTGAAGTGTCATCAGCAAATAACACCATTTGAGGTTGGTTTTCCAGCAAACTTGGTAAATCATTAATATAGACTAAAAAAAGCAAAGGACCCAAAATTGATCCTTGCGGTACTCCCATTTTTACCTTTGAGCCCAGTGAATTTACACCATTAATTTGAACCTGCTGCAGTCGATCATTTAGATAGGATTTTACTAAACTTAGCGCTAATTTCCCGAGTCCGTAATGCTCAAGTTTTAAAAGAAGTGTTTCATGACTCACGCAATCAAAAGCCTTGGAGAGGTCGCAAAAAATGCCAATAGCATCTTGCGACTCTTCCCATGCTGTAAAAATATGTTTAATTAAAGTGACACCGGCGTCAGTAGTACAACGACCTCTGGTGAAACCATACTGTTGATCATGTAATATATTATTGCTGTTAAAATGACTGAGCATCTGGTTAAACATGATTTTTTCAAATACTTTACTAAAAACCGGCAAGACAGATACGGGTCTATAATTATTAGTATCTTTGCTATCTCCAGATTTAAAAAGTGGGATTACTTTGCTATGCTTCATTAGATCCGGAAAAACTCCTTGATCTATACACAAATTAAAAATACAAGCTAAGCATGGGGCTATTGTCTCTATAACCGATTTACACACATTAGTAGACATGCCCCATAGATCTTCAGTAGCCTTGATTTTCAGTTGCTTAAAAGCCTTTACCACAACTACAGGGTTAATATGTTTAAATTTAAATTCCATGCGGCAGGCTGAAACATTTGCTTTTAGCAAATCAACGGCAAGAAAGGGTGAGGAATCTAAACTTTTTGTGGTTTCAGTTGGGATATTAGTAAAGAATGACATAAATTCCTGAGCCACATCAATATTACTGTAACTTATGAGACCACGCGACGTCTCCAGAGTATAATCAATATTGTTTTTCTTATTCCTATTTGTTTCATTATTAATAATTTTCCATACGGCCTTTATTTTATTGTCTGCTGACTTAACCTTGTTGCTAATAAATAAGGCTTTGGCTGCCTTGCAAGCATTTTTAAAAATTTTTGAATAATTGCTAACAAACTTATTAAAAGTGTCTGTATTGTTATAAGGCTTAAGGCCATACAGCTCAAATAGTCTATCCCTGCTTTTTCTAATACCGCGAGTTGCCCAGTCCGAGAATACAAATTTTGGGCAAATAGTTTTGATTTTTTTCTCGAAAATATTATTAAACCCAGTTTGCACGACTGCAAAAAATTGTTCATACAGAATATTTCCATTCTCCATGTCAAAGCTTTGGCTATTTAAGTTATCAATTAAAGTGCTATTAAATTTATTTAAATTACTCAATGTTATTGGTCTAGACTGAATCTGCATTTTTTGTAATGGTATATAGGACTCAAAAGAAACAATTTGTCCACTGCGATCAGACGGGAGATAATCTACTATGGCTTTGTCCAAATAGTCGCAACAACAAAAAACATTATCAATACATGTAGCAGTAGTCGTGGTAATACGGGTTGGTTCTAGAAACACATTTGACAAATTGAACGACTTAAATAGACTTACTAATCTACTGCTATTAGAATTATTATCTAAAATATTAACATTAAAATCGCCACAGACTATTATTGCTTTATTACCAGCTACGAGTTTAGTCAAAACATCTTCCATTGTGGACTCAAACACAGAATAGTTTTGATGATTTGGGGGTCTGTAAACACACACTATGACATACTTATCTAGCTCAACACAAGACAGCTCAATAATATGTTTAACTGATAAATCAACTATGTCTTTACGAGATTTAAATTTAATACTTCGTTTTATCAAGATTAATGAACCCCTACGAATCATAAGTTTTCGGTTATAACAACTCCCCATAATATAATTCTCATAATTAATTAACATTTCATATTCTTTTAACCAATGTTCAGTGAAACATACAATGTGTAAAAGGATGAACTGACTGACTGACTGTTGATATATCAACGCACAGCCCAAACCGCTGCTCCTAGAGACATGAAACTTACAGGGTGTGTTCTTTGTGAAGAGTAGGTAACTACTAAGAAAGGATTTTTGGAACATAGTCCCCTGAAGAGGTAAAATACGGTATGAAAGTTTCACACCCAGGCGGGCGAAGGCGCGGGCGAAAGAAAGTATTAGTATAAAATTAAAGTTACAAATAACTAGCTTTTGCCTGACCGCTTCGCTCGCGCGAAGTAGCCTGTGTCATTCTCAATCCCTTCAACTATTTCCACTTAAAAAATAACGTCAATTCGTCGCTCCGTTTTGCCGTGAAAGACAGACAAACAAACAAACAGACACACATACATACACAACACACACACATACAACACACACACACATACAACACACACACACTCTCTCACACACACACTCCCATCTATACTAATATTATAAAGAGGTAAAATTTGTAAGTTTGTAGGTTTGTAAGTGTGTATGTAAGGGATAATCTCTGGAACTACTGGTCCGATTTGAAAAATTCTTACAATGTAGTATAGATAGCCCATTTATCGAGGAATGCTATAGGCTATATACCATCACGCTACTACGACCCACGGGAGCGGAGCAGTAACGAAAAATGCGGGTGAAACCGCAGGGGACAGCTAGTTTATAATAAATAAATTAGTATGGATAATGAATTAATAATTTATTCTCTTTCCACAGACCGCCTCCCCTACTCGGTGCGTGTACTCCTGGAGTCATGCGTGAGGAATTGCGACGGCTTTCAAGTGCTGCAGAAGGATGTTCAGAACGTCCTGGACTGGGAGACGAACCAGGCGGGAGAACCTGTGGAGATCGCCTTCAAACCGGCCAGGGTTATCTTGCAGGTGAGTGGAAATAAAAAGAACCATCAAAATCCGTCCATAATTGGCGGAAATATCAGTGACCATACTTAAAAAAAAACATACAGACCAATTGAGAACCTCCTCCTTTTTTGAAGACGGTTAATCTTAGACTACATAATAAGTAAAAAATGGTGCCGATTTTCTTATTCACAAACTAACGTAAATTTAAGTTAAGTGCATCTTTCTCTTTTCATTTAATTAAGAAAGGACAGAAGATAAAATATTTGTTAAGTGTAAACATACGTCAATTTTCTTCAGGCGCTGTCTGATTTGACAGGATTAAAGTAAAATGTATCTTCTGTCCTTTTCTTTAAGAAATGGCAAGAGAAAGATGCATTTAACTTAAAGAAGACGGGCGAAGGTCCATACATTATTGGGTTTGACTATACAGCAATGATTCTTGCATTATTAATTTTTTATATTACTATTATTTAAAAAAAAATACCAATATTTACAATTTCTACATGGGAGAAAAATAAAAATATAGGATGTTATTAGTCCGTACAAAATTAGCTTTGTTTGTTCAATCAATCAATCAATCTTTATTTGTGAACATAGGTAATACAATAGAGGTCTTATACATATAAACATTTTAGTCGTGCTCTATGCCCTACCAATAAAATTGGTGTACAAATATTTTAGTTTTTTAGTAATAAATTAAATAAAGCTTACAATACAAAGTCAAATTAGAGTATAATGTCAGTTCAATGAATTATTAATTTTAGAATTAGATTAAATTTTCAGTCATAATATATATTTTCCGTGCATGTCAATGGTAAGTTAATACAGTTTTAAAGTAATGGATTATGTCAATCATAAATGGTACTAGATGTCATATTTTATCATTTAAAAATTCTTCAATAGAATAATAAGTCTTATCTATAAGAAACTGATACAGCTTACTTTTGAATTTACAAACATTATATTCATCCCTGATACATTTTGGCAATTTATTATAGACCTTTGGAGCCATTACAAAAATACTGTTTCTGTATAGTGCAGTACTAGATCCGACTGTCTGTAGCCGATCACAACGGCGCTGGCTAGTTACTCGAGTAAATTTATGTAGATTATTTTTGACGAACATAGACGTTTCAAAGATGTACAACGATGGCATAGTTAATATTTTCTCTTTTTTAAAAAATGGTTTGCAGCTGTCTGTTGTCTGCAAGTTATGTATAGCTCTTACACATCTTTTTTGGCATTTGAATACCATATCTTTACCCGTGGCATTGCCCCAAAACATAATTCCATATCTCAAGGTTGAGGCAACTAGACCATGATACGCCGTTAACACTGTTGCTCGGTTAGCCACTTTACCTAACATATGTAAAGCGTAGGAATATTGGTTCAGTTTAGTGCACACGTTTTCAATGTGCGAATTCCATTTTAAGTTGTTTTGTATGCTTAGTCCAAGAAATTTAGTCACGTTTGTTTCATTAATAATTTTATCATTGTAATTAATATTTAAGTCCAGATTGCAGTTTTGTCTTTGTTGAAATTTCATAAATACTGTTTTGTCAAGATTTATAATCAAATTATTATTTTGCAGCCAATTCACAACCGAATGTAAAGTAGAATTAATCTCAGCCTCTAATGTGTCCACCTCGTCATTGTTTAAAAGTATAGTGCTGTCATCTGCAAACATTGTCATAGGATATGGTGATGCTGTCGGAAAGTCATTAATATAAATTATAAATAAAAGCGGACCGAGTACACTACCTTGTGGTACTCCATAATACACTGTTCTCTGACTAGATTTGTATGTTATTAGGTTTTTCTTAGAAATTCTACTAATTTTTGTTATTTGTTGCCTATGACAGAGATATGATTCTATTAAATTTAATATATTTCCTCTTATTCCGTATGCATGAAGTTTACTTATCAGAATTTTATGTTCTACACGATCAAAGGCTTTTGACATGTCCATATAGATTGCCAAAGTTGGTAGCCTCTTATCCACTCGGCCGCTAACCATATATAAAAAATCGTAGATGGCCATGTCTATAGATTTGTTTTTTCTAAAACCTTTCTGGTTATCAACAAATAGGTTATTGTTCTCAAAGTATGAAGTAAGTTGTAAATATATTGCCTTTTCTAATATTTTTGAAAAAATTGGCACTAGTGCTATAGGTCTATAACAGGACATATCTTCTCTGTTGTCCTTCTTAAAGAGAGGCTTTACAATTGTTATTTTTAATTCTTTTGGAAAGTAACCATGGAAAATGCACATATTTATAAGATGACTTAACACAGGAGCAATTATTGTGGATACGCGTTTGATAATATTTGTATTTATATCGTCATAACCAGTGCTAGACGTATTTTTTAGCGACATAATAATTTGGTGAATTTCTTGTGGTATTGTAGGCGACATAAACATAGAAGTACTTCTACTGTTAATTTTATGTCTATTTTTATGTATATTAGAAACTGGTTTCACTTGGTCGACGAAGTAATTATTAAAAGCTTGTGCTATTTCAAGAGGATTAGTTAAAATTTTGTCACTTGATTTGATTTTTATTATGGTTTCAGGTGGCAAATTATGTTTATTGTTATTTTTATTTATTATTTTCCAAGTTGCTTTGCAAATATTCTGAGATGAGTGTATGAACCGATTATTATGGGCTCTCTGTGTACAATTTATAACTTTCTTGAGTCGATTTGAAAGCTTTTTAAAGTTAGTTTTATTTTGCTTATTTGGTAATGACCGGTATTTCCACAACAGTTCTCTTTTTCTTTTACTGCAAATCCTAATGCCACGACTAATCCATTTTGATTTTTCTTTGGTTGATATCCGTATTTTTATATTAGGAAAGCATAAATCATATAGTAATTTAAACAGGTCATAGAATAATTTGAACGCTTTAGCAGGATCTGTTTCCTCGTATACGTCAGCAAAAGTGATAGCTTTAATATTGTCAACAAATTTCTGAACATTATCTTTTGAGTAATCTCGCTTAGTTGAGAACCAGTGACTTAATATGCATGTTCGCTTAACTGGACACCGTAAAAGTTGCGCCGTATGATCTGACACCGCCAGCTCTAAAACTTCCCCTTTTGATCCACGTACATTGTGAATAATGTTATCTATACAAGTCCCGCTGCCTAATCTGGTTGGAACTTTTATTTCAAATTTGAGATTGTAACCCGTTATTAGATATTTGAATTGCTCTAAACATGTGGTCTTTTTTAAAAGATCAATGTTGTAGTCACCGCACAGAATAAGTTTTTTGGTTTTGTGTAATGCAAAAGTCTTTAAGAGAATATTCAGATTATTGAAAAATATTTCTGGTTTACTTTTTATGTTCCTACTAAGTGGGCTTCTATAGACACATACTACAATGATATTGTGATCTGTGAGTTCTACTGCGCAACATTCTAATATATTAGAAACACAGTACTTTTCCACCGATTCCAAAGTTTTATAGTTAATTCCGTTTCGAATCAGTATACATGTACCACCATGTCGGGATTTCCGAGTGAAATGTGTAGCAAGTGTAAAATTAGGAATATGTAACAAGTTAACATCAGAGAATATCATATTATGCTCAGAAAAACACAGCACATCTATTACTTTTCCTTCGTTGTTTAGTTCATTAAGTACAACAGTAAACATTTGAGATTTGTTCAAAAGACCATTTATATTTTGATGTAGAATATTAATATTTTTATACACGAAAAAAGTTCTCATGTTTACAAAATTCTTCATCTGCAGAGGGTGCACATGGAGTCGAAGTTATCTCTGTTATCATTAACAATAGGTTTTGAAAAATATTACGCATACCGCAGTCATTAATTTTTCTATTGAATTTAGAGAACATAGTAAAGTCATAAGAGAGGTCTAAATTAGAGTCAAATGGAGTAGTGTAGTAAATGTCTCTATACGCCAATTAAACATAGTGGAATAGTTACTTAATTTAAAAGTAGGAGAGCACAAGATTACATTCGTATTCTGGACTGTCATTAATGTCTCTCTTAGTTTTATAATGATATTAACATAATTTTCGGTTTGCAAAAAGTCTTGTTCTCCAATTAAAACAACACAATAGTCATTCATAGAATAATCAATTAGTTTTTTATGCAAGTCTTTAATAAGTCAAAGTATACCACAATTAGGTGTGATGTAATGACATACTTGAAAGTTCTTAAATGTTTCTTGAGCTGTGAGCAAAACTTTATTATTATTATTCGCACTGACGATGCATAGTTTTCTTTTAATAGGAATCAGAGACTTGTTTGTGCAGGTATGAAGTGGCACAAATAAAATGCGATGTAAGTTGAATTTAAACTTGTAATAATGGAAGTTTTACATGGGTGTGACGGCGTCAGCTTAAGTATAATAATACAATGAAATGTTCACTGTTCGATGTCTCTCGTTGTAATGGCGGCGCGGGCGCCGTGCCGCGCCGTACCGTCTTGAAGTATGCGCGAGCGAACTTCACTCTGCTCGTTCGCCCACAGATTATAAATTTTGCTTTATTACTTGTTAACATCGTTAACATCCTCGGCCCCGTTGGAAGCCGTGCTTTCAACCACTGGAACGTCCACCGGCAGGATGCAGACTTTATTTAAAGCTCGACGGACGCTTCCCTTATTGGTAATGATGTCTGCTACTCTGCATAAACCGTCTGGACCGACATAGGTTTTCTCCACTCTGCCCATAATCCACTTCATTGGAGGCAGGTGATCATCCTTGATTATGACGACATCACCAATCTTGACAGGTTGACCACTGGATCGACGCCATTTGACTCGCTGTTGGAGCTCGGAGAGAAATTCTTGAGACCATCTCTTCCAAAAATGTTGCCTCAGTCTTTCCAAGTGCTGATAGCGATTGATTGTCAATTTTTCTACATTTGGTGATGCTAGTGACGTCAACGGACGTCCGATAAGGAAGTGGCCCGGCGTTAATGGGTTAAAATCGGACGGATCCGATGACATCGGAGTTAACGGACGCGAATTCAAAATTGCCTCAATTTGTGTGAACAGTGTGGACAATTCTTCAAATGTAAGATTGGAACTACCTGCTATTCGCTTTAAATGAAATTTAGCCGACTTCACGCCAGCCTCCCAGATTCCACCGAAATTAGGTGCATAAGCTGGACTAAATTTAAATTCGATGCCTTCGCCCGCTCCGAACTCGGTCACGGACTCATTGGCGGCTTTTAACATTTTGCCCAACTCTTTACTTGCCCCTACGTAGTTCCTACCATTATCGCAATAAATAATGCGAGGCTTTCCTCGCCTAGAAATAAATCTGCGTAAGCATGATATAAATGCGTTGGTAGTTAGCTCACTAACTACTTCCAGGTGCAAAGCCTTGGTGGAAAAACAGACAAAAATACACAAATAACATTTGCTAGTTCTAGCGCCACGTCCTTTTCGATTAGAAATATTGAAAGGACCTGCAAAATCGGTACCACAGGTCTCAAACGGAGAAGCGGGATTTACTCTAGGATGAGGTAGGTTACCCATCAAAGTTTGAACTGATTTACCTTTCAACCGTACACATTTAACACATTTGTTTACCGTTTGTGTAGCAAGAACTCTGCCACCAACGGGCCAGAAGTCCTCACGGATTAAACTAAGTAATTGCTGAGGACCGCAATGTAGTAGACGCAGATGCTCCTCTGCAAATAACAGTTTGGTAAATGCATGCTTGGAATCAATTAAAATAGGATGTTTTTTATTATAGGGTTGCAACGCACCTTGTATGCGTCCCCCGACTCTCAGGATATTTTCATTATCCAAAAATGGATTTAAAGAAACAATATTAGATTTACAATTTACCAATCCTGTTGTTTTTAATGAATGAATATCCTTTACAAAGGAATCAGTTTGTGATAATTTAGCTAATGTTTTTAATGAAGTTTGTAATTCTTGTACGGTCAGTTTACCATTAAGTTTATTATTTTTATTTTTACAATTATGTATGAAACGTTGTACGTAACTTAGAATTCTTTGTAGTTTAGAAAGTTTGGAAAATTTGTCGAATGAAATAAAACATTCTTTACATTGAATAGTTAAACTAACCTTCATTTCAGGCAATGTTTCAGTTTGTATATTTTGCTGAGGCCATTCATCCTCAGATTTAGAAAAAATATGTTTTTTAACAGGAGGCAATTCTTCTATCTCCCAAAAATTTGTTAATGTTTGTTGAATACTTTGAGAAAAGTTGCATACAATATTATTATTTTCTAAATTATTATTAACACTAGTAGGTCCGGATACTAACCAGCCTAATTTAGAGTGTTGCAACGTGGGTTTGTTTCGACCCAGTTTAATTAGTCTTGGGTGTACAATATCCCAAAAGACATCTGCACCCAACAAAATATCAATGTCAGAAGGACTGAAGAACTCAGGATCAGCCAACTGAAGATTGTGAGGTAAGTTGAGTGACGAAGGATCAATGCTCACGCTTGGAAGTTTGCTTGTAATTTGTGGTATGACAAGACATGACACATTGACACGAAATTCGTTTAATCGCGATTTTAATTGTAAATCACAATATTGAGCCGTATTAACAACAGCATTATTAATACCACTAACAGTTACTGCGTTTCTATTAGCGAAATCTAAATTTAATTTATTTTGTAACCTTTTAGTAATAAAGGAAGACTGACTGCCATTGTCAAGCAGCGCCTTCACAAGGTAAGTATTATTTTGTCTATCAACAATCTCGACTAGGGCCGTGCATAACAACACCTGGCTCGCCATCACGACGGACAACGACACTGCAGGAGTGACACTGGAATTCGACCCAGAAGTTGAAGGTAAGTTGTGTTTCTCAATATTAATTTGCTTTGATTCTCTACCTTCATGTAACAACGTGCTATGTTTTTTCTGACAGAATTTGCAAGGACCTCGGAAACAACGGTTGACGTTATGACCACCGCGAAGACAATTGGGACAAAGTTGATGCTTGGCAACCTCTTTCAGGCGCAAGTCTACGCTTAAAGTTTTAAATTTATCACAATGATGAACAAAATGTTCTTGGTTGCAGATGGCACACTGTTTATTGGTTGACTTTTCTGTACTGTTTGAAGATACGAAAGATTTGGTCTGGGGAAAGGATCGCGGTTTAAAATCAGATTTACTAAACTGAACTGTTTCTAGAACATCCGCTCGGTTCCGCAGAAATAGATAAAATTCATCAAGAGTGGGACAAACCGAAAGATTATTTCTATGTTCTTCCCATTTGTGACCTGTGGCGCCATCTAGTTTGGATGTCATCATGTGAATAATAATTGTGTCCCAGTAGTTCGTAGGTTCCTTCAATAAGTTTAAGGCACGTAAATTCTTTGTGAAATGATCAAGCATGTAACGCAAAGATTTATGTGATTCCTTTGTGATAGCCTCAAAATTAAATAATGATTTTAAATGGTTATTTATCAAAAGTCTCTTGTTATCATATCTATCACAAAGAAGTTGCCACGCTAGCAAATAGTTTTCAGAAGTAAATTCTACAGATTTTATCACAAGTGCAGCACTATTCTCTAGTGAAGATCTAAGGTAGTGGAACTTGTTGATTTCCGGGATAGATTTATTTTTATTAACTAACGAGTCGAACGTGTCCCGGAACTCAAGCCATTTCAAGTAGTTGCCATCAAATTTTGGAAGATTAATAGTTGGCAGTTTAACATTAAAATTATGATTACAGGATGAACCGCTGCACTCGGACTTTACCTCAACATTATTGTTACCATTAATAGAAACGCTATGAATTTGTGATACATTTTCAATTATTAGTTGAGCATTTGAAATTAAGTTACAAAATATTTCTTCAAATGATTCTCTTTCATTAAGCTCATTTTCAGATTCAATATCTAACGCTTCAATTTTAGATTGAAGATCATCAAATTGAGAAAACAATGTTTGAAACCTTTCTAACTTTAATTGCAATTCTGTAAGTTGCAATTTTGTAATTTGACTTGTATCAATTGTCTTTAAAAGATCAATATGTTTATTAAATATAGTAATTCTACCCTTTATACTGCTACGTAACTGCCTAAGCTTTTTAATATCGTCCGACATCATTAATTTGTTTGGTACCTATGTGAACTACGTAGAGGCAAATAACACTTGTAAAGATATTAAAGGCAATGGACAATACTAATAGGTACAATAAAGTGGTACCGACAATCCAAGAGACCGCGCCCGGAGCGCAATGTGTACAGGCTGCGGCAGGCAGTATCAGCGTCAGCTTCAGTTCGGCTTACTCTGCTTATGCACCGTTGTCAACTCACATGCAGCATGCAGCAACTACTGCAGATCCTCCGGTGGAATCCCAGACACTGGAATAGTCGGCATAAACAAATTAATTACTGGGTATAAACCACAGCATAAAAGCCGGGAAGTTTGTTTATGCCCCACGTTGGGCGCCAGTGTGGCGTGAAAAGGGTGGTGAGTAATGGAGATAATTCACACTCGACAACAAAAGTTTACAAAGGTTTATTGTAACAAGAAAAATACAGGAATTTAGAATTATAAAGACTCAGGGTTAGGAAGTGGGTTACGAGGATGCTGATCTACGTGACTCCCGTCGTGTGAAGGTGGAGTCACTTAACTTGGTGTCGCCGGCGCAGGAAAAAGGGCCTGAGTGTGCGTCTGCTTCGGCTTAAATAGGTAGCCGGCGTCTGAGGCGCGGGCGGTGGCGGTGGTCCGTGCACTCGAGGTGGGAGACCGCAGGTGACAATATTTAGTAGCAGGTAGAGAATTGTTATCAAAAACAATTACATAAATTTGTAAAAACAAATAAGAAAACTAGTTTGTTTGTAGAAAGAATTTCTTGAAATGTTTACATTAGAGTACTAGGTAGTTATTTAGAATACTCTAAGTAAGGGTTCACCTATTAAATTAGAAAGTTTACCCAAAAGTTTGAAGTTCCTTTCCAGTGAAAGGAACGAGATCGTCTTTGTTATAAATTAGATAACAAAGGAATTAGATAGAATAGGAAGATTATCCCAGCTAGACCAAAAAATAAGCAATCGTAGCCGCAAATAATTTGAGTTAGAATGATGAATAGGTTGTATTTAGTTACTGAGCAATGTTGTGAACTTAAATAGGTAGCAATATCATGCCCAAAAAACGTGCGTTCACTCAACTCAAGCAAAGTTAGTGCAAAATGCAAATTGTTGTAAGCGTGTAGGTAGATAAAATAAGAGCAATATCTTCAAATAATTGCTTATTTTTTCGTAATGTAGCTATACAGTTAGGCACACAGATAGCACATAGATTGTGAGAAATTATGAATAGCAAAACCACATGTAGGATGGTACCTAAGTTTGCATTAGGACCGAAGTTCGTCGTTATTATATTATAATAACGGAAAATTATAATGATTACAACAAAATAAAGAAGAAAACACCGTCACACAAGAGGCAAAATTGAAGATCGCAGCGATAAAAACTGATTAAAAAAAGTTTACCTCCAAAATGGCTACTTCCTTTACGAACGACAATAGGGAAAATCACTTCACCATCATTCCATTAATCAGCACTTTCCTGAATTTCGGCAATTTAGATCAGCGATTCCAAAGTAGTTGTCGTGGAAATTCGTCCAGGTCCAGCAATAGGCAGCAGCTTGTCGCGACTCGTAATATTCTGGTCTGGTCACGTTTTCGATGGGCGGCGTGCAATTTTGCAGATTGTGATGCACTTCTTCTCGCCTAATTATCACGTCGGGGTCACCAATGTTTGTGCAGGTATGAAGTGGCACAAATAAAATGCGATGTAAGTTGAATTTAAACTTGTAATAATGGAAGTTTTACATGGGTGTGACGGCGTCAGCTTAAGTATAATAATACAATGAAATGTTCACTGTTCGATGTCTCTCGTTGTAATGGCGGCGCGGGCGCCGTGCCGCGCCGTACCGTCTTGAAGTATGCGCGAGCGAACTTCACTCTGCTCGTTCGCCCACAGATTATAAATTTTGCTTTATTACTTGTTAACATCGTTAACAGACTGGTTCTCACTTTCTTCCTTCTGTGTTGTTGTATTATTTAATTCTGTGTCATCTAAGTCTATTTTTGAAGCATTAATCGTGTCTTGTTTTTTCGTAAATAATTGTGCCTTCCTTGTCTTCTTGGACTTTGTTTGAGAATTTAGGCGTGGAGTAGATGTAGGGGTGCTTTTATTAGGAGTTCCCACTTCACTCGTTAATTTTATTGCAGCCTTTTTTAGTATAATATTTTTAGATGTTAATTCTTCGATAGATTTTTTAAGTTGAGTATTTTCTGCGTTCAAGTTTTGTATCTCTTCATGTGCCGAATTAAGTTGTGAAGTAAGTTGTGCAATTTGTTTTTGTAATTCCTGTATTTGTAAATTGTTTTCGTCACTTGATATATCTGGTAAGCTACTAGTGCTGCCATCTAACTTTGAACTATTAAGACTATTTTCTTCGGACATTTCTAAAGAACTTGTCTTTGTTTTTCTAAACGTAATGTTGTCAAAAAAGAAACTCATTTTTTGTTGTTATAAATATTCTTAAATTTGTTTTGGCTTCACTGCTTAACTTTGAGTATTCGTTTTTTGTTTTATGTGCACCAGCGTAATTTATTATCACTTCAAACAATAATTTACTTTACTCTATGCACTTTTCGAAAAATCTTCCTTTTAAGTTTACAGTCCGGATTTTGGTCGCTAATAGTTTTGTTATTTGTGGATATTATCACTAGATAACAGTTTAGAATGAGTATTGTAGTTCACTTTCACTAATAAATAACTTCAAAGCACTTTACTTGTCGATAAACTATTTTTTATTTATTATTTAATACGGAGCTGTTGTTAACGAATTGACTGACAGCTGTCAATCCTGTTTTGTTTGTTTTGAAATAAACGCTTTGAATTGATAATTATGGATTATTGACTGGATGTTTTCATTATGATCAGCCTTGGTTTGAGTAAATATAAATCAGAAGTATTTTAGTAACAGTAACAGTTTATGACCATGTGAACTTATTTTGAAATAAATTACTTACGACTGCGTACCATCCATTGCTGTCTAACTGAAAGAATTCATTCCTCTTCTATTTAGCGTATACCTACAGATGAATTACGCCACCAGGTTAATATAATGAAGATGTTGATCACTGATTGTATTTTACTTCGTAATGCAAGATAACCTTTCAGTCCGATGTAAGAAATGCGTAGGTCGTTCGTCAAAATAATAACCGTCAGAATCCTTTATACGTAGCCAAAGTCGTAAAATAATACCAATCAAATAATTAAACCGCACGGAAACACAACAAAACATAATATCCACTATTGCAAGTTTAAAACCAACGAAGTGAATGATTTGTTTGGCTTTAGATGTGACATTGACATGAGTTATTTTGTGCGATATTTAAAAATAAAAAAAATTATTTATAATATATTATAAAACATGTCAACAGATGAAATCATGATTCAGTGTTTCTTCTGCAGATAATGTTTTCTTTATTTTGTTTTACATTTCCATTATAATCTTATTTCAACTGATCGACTAACATATTTCATTTGGCAACATTGTTAAAAACCGGAAGTGCAGACAGTCAGTAATGTATTGAATAAATAATTAATTTAGTATCCCATGACTAAATATCTAGATAATTCATGGTAAAAAATAATAAATCTTGAAAAGAATATTGGTAAAGTTTTCATTCGTGTAATGTTAAAGGCCCAGAATCGCCCGTGTCCTTTAGTAAGTTTGTGAACAAGAGAATCAGCACCAATATCTATATCTGTCTGTCTAAACAATTGTCTGCCTAAGTAATTAAACTGTAATATTTAAATACTTAATTAAATATATTTTGTGATTGACTAACTTAGCTGAAATTTTCATCCCAATCGGTGGACCGCCTTGCATTTTTTTTCTTTCTACGGATCTTTTAGATATTTCCTTTGGCCTCTTCTCTGACCTTATTTTCATGATTTATTCTCACTAGTTCGATTCATTAGTTCGATCGTCGAACTAGTGAGAATTTTTTTTCTCACTAGTTCGATCGTACGACTGAAATGACAATTTCTGCTCAAAATTCTCTTCCACCTTGAGTAATGTGGCTATCAATGCTCGTCCCTTCTTTGTATGAGAAGAGGCCCTTGTCCTGCAGTTGGACAGTAGTCTACACTAATATTATAAGAGACTAGCTGTTCCTCGCGGTTTTGCCCGCGTTACGTTAGGATTTTGGTTACTGCCTCGCTCCCGTGGGACATAGCGTGATATTATATAGCCTATGTTACTCAGGGATAATATAGCTTTCGAATGGTGAAAGAATTATTAAAATCGGTCCAGTGGCTTTTAAGCCTATTTATTACAACCAAACAAAGTTTTCCTCTTTATAAAATTAGTGTAGATAAAGTTTGTTTTTTTGTTTGTAGGAGATAAACACTGAAACTACTGGTCTGATTTAAAAAATCTTTTAGTGTAGGATAGCCTATGTATCAAGGAAGGCTATAGGCTATGCAACGTGTATTTTTGTTCTTGAAAAACCCAACAGGAGAATATTTAACCCACAAAAACAAACAACTTTTATCATGGAACCAACTCTGAAATCGCGAAAGAAATATCAGCTGTTTCTAACAAAAGTTCAATGCCCTTCCGACTGTAATGTACAATCGACAAAATGGAATCATGACCCACCATGCTTATTTTCCTATAGACATTCAAAAACAATTAGGTCGACAATCGCGTAAACATGTATTAGAAATGTCACACGTCTAGTCTTATTATTTTGACAGCTTCAAACGATTTGTCGTCGAAATATGGGTCATGATTCAATTTTGTCGACAGTACTTCTGATATATATTTTTTGAGTTTGTAACAATGTGGGTTTATAACAAAAGTTGTTGGTTTTTATGAGTAGAATCATCTGTCGAGTTTTTTCAAGACCAAAAATACACTTTAAAAATTAAAAGATTAAAATCATTAAAAAAATCACTACTTTGTATGACATGACGCTGCGATTTATGGGGAGGTGGAGTAGTAACTAAAAATGTAGCTAAAATCGAGAGGAAAAGCTAGTCTGCCTGTCTGCTAGTATACTAATATTTCTCTTCCTTTTGAATGTAGTTTTTTTAGAAGAAACTGGCATTGGTGCCGATTCTCTTGTTCACAAAATAACGTAAATTTAAGTTAAGTGCATCTTTCAAGAGAAATTTTCCATTTAATTAAGAAAAGGACAGAAGATAAAATATTAGTTAAGTCCTGTCAAATTTAGACACTCCATAGATAATTTAAACGCGTCTAAATATACGTCAATTTTCTTCCGGCGCTATCTAATTTGACAGGATTAAACTAAATTGTATCTTGTGTCCTTTTCTTTAAGAAATGAAAAGAGAAAGATGCATTTAACTTAAAATTAGTCTAGTTTGTGCACAAGAGAATCGGCACCATTGTCTGGACTTTGAAAGAGACGATGATCCCTAAATTTGTTTCGGCGTGTCTTCTCAGAGGTAGTCCAGTTAGGAAATGCCGGCTCCAACTAGCATAAAAAATATGACAAGTAAAAGTGATTCTAAGATCGTACTTGCATAAGAAACAATTTCATTTCATATATATATTCATATATTCTTTATTGCACACGAACAAGAAAACAAAAATACATAATGGTAGCAAATAAAATAATCATGTACAAAGGCGAGCTATTTCATTAAGGGTTATTTCATTTAATTTCCTTTTCCTCAGGACCTGACAGGAGTCCCAGCGGTAGTAGATTTCGCCGCCATGAGGGACGCCGTCAAGACCCTCGGCGGAGACCCGCAGAAGATCAACCCCATATGTCCTGCTGACCTGGTCATTGACCACTCTGTGCAGGTCGATTTTGCTAGGAGGTGGGTTTTTGGTCTAGATTCATTTATTTTTAGTTTTTGTTTAAGGTGAATGGTATACCGATACATAAACACATTACAACACATTTTAGTACTCATTTATCGTCATCTAGCCTTTCATCTGGATAGTGTTTTATGTGAAGCGACTGCCTATCAGAGCCAGTAACTGGACGACACGATACTCCTTTGTTAGGCTGGTCACTGCGTGAGACTTTATGGCTCCTGACTGCCCGTACCGACTGTCAAAGTTCTACGAATGACAACAGCTTTACATGCGCACCGAGGCACGGGTTATCGGGGGGCACGGTCGTGCCCCCGGCCAAGACAAGCAAGCGAAGCGCAGGGGCACTACCTACCTTTTCTCGAAGTGTTTCGTCGTTTTTTCGAACCCTCATAGAGTTGGTATCCGATGTACCAGACACTTCATATTCACAAGAAATAATGTCAATAACAGACTCAATAAACGTACAAAGTTTCAATTGAATAGCTTTTATACTTTAGATTTTATTGATATCTAAAATACACCGATTTCGTCACTGATTCACTGACACACTGACTCACTGACACACTGACACACTGATGATCATCAAAATGTTTGGCTACTTCCTGAAGTGCTAGAATGCTGAAATTTGGTATGTAGCCTAAGTTTAGTATACAACCAACAGAAAAATTCATAAACTTATAGATTTCGACCTCCATCCCCTAAAATGGGGGTGTGGAAGTTTGTTTGAACAAATCAAGTAAAAATGCAAAGAGAAAGATTGGGCTATTGGGCTATGGGCTATGAAAGCCGACGCTGCTGATGTGGCTACTTCCTGTAGTGCTAGAAAGCTGACATTTGGTATAAGAAGTTTGGTAAGTTTGGTATCAACCACCTAAGAAAATTATAAACTTGTGTCGTTGACGGTCGTGTTGCGATTGCAATATTTTTCGTATTCGTATAAATAAGTTTTGCGGCTTATTTCAGTGGGCATAATTTTATGTATTGGTAATTGGTTAATATACATACATACCTAAATTGTTACGGTGTTGAACAGAATCGTAGCGCGATCCTCGATGACAAAAAGTTTAAGTCTTACTTCCCTAGATGGCGTTGGGATCGAAATAGATCGCGCTATGGTTTCGTTACATCGGAAAGTATAAGTACTATTTGAATTTTTATGTATCTGAGAATAATATTGTTTGCACGTTTGCACGAAAACTCGTTTATATTGTGGAGTCTTAAGGTCGATTCACACATATCAGTGAGCCCACAGTTCCGGCACAGTACCGCATCAGTGATAATTATTCTTTCAAACATTCTCTATGGATGTATTCACACTTGTCAGTGTCAGTGTCGTCTCAGTACCGTCAGTGTCAGTGCCGGCACCGGCCATCACGGACGTGATCGGCGACGACGATATTTTATCACGGATCACTGACGCCGCTGCATCGAAAACAAAATGAAGGACGAGGTGTTGATTGAATTAGTTCGTGAGAATACTGTTTCTTTCGTCTTTCTTTGTATAATGTCACGAATTCTCCTTCAGATTCTCTTAACTTCCATGCTTCATGTACCCATTTTCTTTTTTTTCCTCGATTCTCTTCTTCTTCTTCGTCTAAAGCAATGGCTATCATAGCTAATTCTGTGTTATTGAAGAGTGCCATCAAAACAATCAACGTCAACGCTAGTCTGAAGGGAACGTCGTGCACGAAGACCCGCAGAGAACTGTACTGTGCCTGATATGTGTGAATTGAAGCACTGACGCACCACTGTAGCACGGATACGGAACTGTAACGGTACTGTGCCGGAACTGTGGGTTCACTGATATGTGTGAATCGACCTTTATACTACAGTTATTCGGGAGCGCAATACAGCCTTTAATAAATTCTTCTAGATCGAAAGATCACCGTTGTACGATCAAGTATTTTAAGAATAAAAAGTGTGGGACTTTCAGGTCAATTTAGTCAAAAAAATCTGTGAACGAAAAGAAAAAAAAAACACTGAAAATACTGCCTAGCAACTTACAAAAAGAACTGAAATCCCACTAAAAACATTTCATATAAATGTAGCCAAGACAACCACATAAGGTATACCCTGTGAAAAATATATCAGATCTCATGTAGAGCCAAGCTTCTGAATCTACACGGCCTAACTCTACAGACCCTAACTTCACAAACTCTACATATCAGTAAAAATGTATGGCTTGGCTGTTTCGGTACTTACTTCAAAAACTTAATTTTCGCATCACCTCCACGACGGTAGCGATACGGCGAAGCCATACATTTTTACTGATATGTAGAGTTTGTGAAGTTAGGGTCTGTAGAGTTAGGCCGTGTAGATTCAGAAGCTTGGCTCTACATGAGATCTGATATATTTTTCACAGGGTATACCTTATGTGGTTGTCTTGGCTACATTTATATGAAATGTTTTTAGTGGGATTTATTTATTTTATTAGGAAAGCTTACAGACTAATAACATTGTTAATAACAGTAATATATAACTTAATTGCTAATTACAATGTGTTGGTTGCCAATGATGTCCAGTTAAACTTTAGAAAGTACATATCAATTGAAACAAAATCACTCGAATCCGAACCCGCTACTTGAGAGAGGCGGGCGCCTTATCCACTGGGTCATCACGACTTATTTTTTTTTATTACATTTGGGCTTGCTCTTGGTCCCAGACTAGCCCGAGGGCATAGACGGGGCCTACGATGGAGCGAGCTCACCCAAAAGATGCCTATGCACTCTTCTCTTGAATACATCCGGGTTATATGCATTTGGGAACACAGACGCCATTAGGGAATTCCATTCTTTTGCGGTGCGCAAAGGAATTCGAGAAACGCTGCGTGCGGATACGAGGAATATCGACCAAGAAAGGGTGGTATCCCGCCGTACGTCTGGATGTCCGGTGGAAAACGGAGACGGGGGAATGAGCTCGTGTAGGTCATGAGCACACTCACCGAAGTGCAATCTGTAAAACACCGTCAGACAGGCAACTTTACGCCGATGTGCTTGAGGTTGTAGTTGGGCCACCAGCTTCTTGTCGCCAATCAACCTCCTGGCTCTGCGTTCTACCGAGTTCAATTTTAGTACTCAATAAGAAATATCTTTTCCAAAGAAACTTTTATAAATAAAGTTTTTTAAAAACTATCAAATAAGTGTTTGATCTCTGCGTTAAATTACTAATTGAAAAAAAAAAGCTTTTCTGGGAAAGTCGTGGCGACATCTATCGCTCAACATGTGATCTACAGCTGACAACCTACATCGCGCAATCAATTCTGTTTCTAATACTAATCAAAAACCTCTATAAGCCCATTTATGATTTTTTTCATTATGATTAAGAGTATTAAGAAAGTAAGAAAAGTTGTTATGTCGTTCACTAATAAATTACCACTCATCAGTATTATTATTATTTATTTTGGGGAGCGGGAAATCATCAAATGACGTCTCCCGTCCTGGGCGCGGCGGGAGGGCGTGTCAGACTTTTACTGACTAAAACCCACTCATGTTCCTTCGGTTGCCCTTTATGTTCCGGGGTCACGGTAACTATTATAAACATTCCGCAACCCCGGGTCATCAGTATTATTAAAATCTTACAAAATACTTACATTTATTTCCAGCCCGGACGCGCTAAACAAGAACCAAGAGCTTGAATTCGAGAGGAACAAGGAACGCTTTCAGTTCCTGAAGTGGGGCGCGCAGGCCTTCGACAATATGCTCATCGTGCCGCCAGGGTCTGGTATCGTGCATCAGGTAATTAACAGAAATATAAATAAAAATGCTAACTCACAATGATAGAAGCTACAAATAATAATATTAGAAAAAAAAATACAATACTCAAAAATTACAAACACAACAGTTCAAACTCAGTGACATCCAAATTCACAAATCCATACTAATATTATAAATGCGAAAGTAACTCTGTCTGTCTGTTTTTCTTTCTGTCTGTCTGTCTGTCTCTTCTTCACGCCTAAACCACTGAACCGATTTGAATGAATTTTTGGACAGATATAGTCTGTGACCCGAGCAAGGACATAGGATAGTTTTTATCCCGGAAATCCCCCGGGAACGGGAACTATTATTCCATGCGGACGAATTCGCGGGCAAAAGCTAGTAAACATATAAACGCATAACACCGTAAATAAAAGCAATTAAAAATACAATCGTCCAAAATTGGGTAGTTTCCACCATTAACCAATAAATGTATATATATATACATACATATACATACATATATATAATGTATATATATATATACATTATATATATATATACATATATATATATATATATATATATATATATATATATATATATATGTATATTAGTTATCTGGTTACCATAACACAAGCTCTGCTTAGCTTGGGATCAGATGACCGTGTGTGATTTGTCCCAAGATATTTATTTATTTATTTTATTTATTTATTTAATGTTGGACACAATTTCCATAAAACCTCTTTTAATTTCAGCACAATAAATTCGGTTCATTTTCAATTTGCTATAAAATTAGATTTTTAGTTGCTTTGAAATCAATAAATAGATAGTAAACTGAGTTGTTATTTTAGTGACGTCATAAGTTGCCATTGCCATACAAAATCTATTGGAGAATTGCGTTTTGACAGCTCATAAAAAGTACGTCAATTGATAATGGTGTAAATTACCGTATTACAATTATCCAATCTTACAAATTGTCACTCTTTCTCTAACATCCACACTCACAAACATCTTTACAAACTTACCATTTGAATGTATTTTCCAGGTGAACCTAGAATACCTGGCGCGTGTGGTGTTCAGTGGCGACGTGCTTCACCCCGACTCAGTGGTGGGCACCGACAGTCACACCACTATGATCAACGGGCTCGGTGTCGTGGGGTGGGGCGTGGGCGGTGAGTGAAACTGAATAACTTACAATTATAGGGTGACTGGCAATTCGTGTACGATACCTAAACACGTGATTGTGCTCATGATAGATAGCTTCCACTTATACTTAACAATTAACTAATGAATGAACCTAAACCGAATTAAAGTTATGGTTTTTATTTTATTCTTAATTCTACGTAAAAACATCCACAGTTACAAATGCGCGAACATTTAAAAATTCAGATTTACAAATTAACGAATACTCAAACCTTTAAAACAAAACCTTTAAACATCCACAATTACAAATATGAACATCCAAGATGTAGATAATTAGAAACTAGAATACCTAGCGCATCATCTTTAAAACCAACTCATCATCACAATATTCCTATAATAAACCCACTAAGATAAATTTACACATCGTGAGGAAATCTGGACTTGTAGTTAATATAAGTCCGAAATCGCCGCACCGCCTTGAGTAAGCGTGGTGATCAATGCTCGTGCCTTCTCTGTATGAGAAGAGGCCTTTGTCCTGCAGTGGGACAGGAATAGGCTGGTATTATCTTAAATATAAAATTCTCGTGCCACAATGTTAGTTACCGATTTTACCGGCTTTACCGATTTTTACCAAATTTTATATGCATATTCAGTAGGTCTGAGAATCGGCTACTATCTATTTTTACCCCTAAGTGATAAGGGTTGTTGTGTTAATTTTTAATATACTAAAATAAATGTCCTCACCCAGGTATCGAAGCGGAAGCAGTGATGCTGGGACAAGCGATCAGCATGCTACTCCCCAAGGTGGTGGGATACAAGCTGGTGGGAGAACTGAACCCACTCGTCACCTCCACTGACCTTGTACTCACTATCACCAAGGTAAGTCTTAAAGTTTACGTCTTAAAGCTCAAATTAGAAGCATTAATTTTAATCAAGTTTAAGGAGCATGTCGAAGGCCTTAAAAATTCAAAATTCAAGGCATTTATTTCTCTTAGTCAGTTCATAAGTATGAATTTGTCAACTTCAACTCTTTATTAATGGCATTTGTGGAAAAGACACCACAATAGGCGATACGACGAAAAAAAAAGTAATTAGTCCGTCAGTGAGATTATTAAAAAAATTTGGACACGTATTTTTTCTTTTTTCTCGTTAACGTAAAATGACAACGATACAGTGCGTTGAAGTTTCGCGTGACGTCACGATCTTGTACAATTTTTACAAGATGGTGACGTCAAAAGCCGCCACTCCGGAACTTTGTTGCTCTTTATCTTTTTATTTTTTTATTATTTTGATGAAGCAAAAAATACGTGTCCCGTATTTTGGCCGATCTACAAGACGGACTAAACAGAATGCCATTTTTTTATGCTGTCGTCATCCCTATTATGCCACGACCATGATTATTAGATTAGATTAGATTAGATTATTTATTTTTGCAGAAAACACTGTTACAATGGTGTTATTAAAAAAAAAAAAAAAACATGTTTCAAGTGATTCTACCGTAAGGCATGCAAAATGAAGAATCCTGATTTATATCAGAATTAAGATTGACATTGATATTAATTATAACATTTGTTTTAAATATTTCAAGATATAAATTACTGGAATGTCCTTCTAAAAGATAAAATAATAAATATAGATTAAATAAATTAGATATTTAGTAATAATAATATTTAAATTATTTCAATGTCATTCTTAGAGTTACGTTACATTATAAGATAAATAAAAATTATTCAAAGATACATGCATACTATTGTTTAATTACTGATGTCACTGTGAGGTCTTGTTTGGGAAAAATGTCTTTTAAGTAGTCATTTAAAGTATAGTAACACTTTTTAGCTAAAAGGTTCTTTAGATTTTTTTTAAATAAGACAGTATTCATTGCCCTGATTGATTTAGGCAGATTATTGTAAAATATAGGAGCCATGCGAAACACACTTTTGTGCATTAAAGCTGTATGGGTTCGACGCACATAAAGGCGAAATGCGTCACGTTGTTGCCTATTATTGACTTCTGACGCCAGTGGAAACAGGTTTAGATTGACCTTAACAAACATTGAGACCTCATATATATATAAGCTTGGGAGAGTTAGAATTTTACAATATCTTAATCGAAGAAAGACTAACAACACAAATATAAAATATGCAATATGACTGCGAAGGTCTCCTCTTTGTGAAGAGACCTGGTCCGTTAGAGCCTCGTCGGTGAATCAGCAGGGTGTACCACGTGCAGGTGAGGTTGGCTTTGACCCTGGAGGTGATGGTAGGGCCACTTACACCCTGTATGAATACGGTAGTTTCCACCATTATCAATTGACGTACTTTTTATGAGCTGTCAAAACGCAATTCCCCAATAGATTTTGTATGGCAATAGCAACTAATGATGTCACTAAAATTGATTACATAAGAAATAAATTGATACCCTTAATTGGAGCTCTGCGAAATATAGCGAAATGTGTGCCGTTTCATTTACGTTACATGATTTACAACACACTCATCAAACCGCACTTGGACTATTTAATTCAAATATGGGGACAAGCTGCTATTACACATCTACATGACCTCCAAGTATCTCAAAATAAAGCAATTAAAACTTTATTCAACTACAATTACTTAACACCTACAAAAGAACTTTACGCTAAAACTAAACTATTTAACCTTCAAAAATTATACACATACCACACATGCATACTAATAAAAAAAATTCTAATGAACAAAATACACTCACAAGTCACTTAACGCAAAACATACCACTACAACGCAAGGAATAGGGATAGTATAGAACTACCTACAGTAAGAACTTTATACGGAAGAAGAACTATTCAGTTTGAGGGAGCGCAGATTTATAATAAATTACCAAAAGAAATAAGGGATTCTTCATCAATTAATATGTTCAAAAATAGGTTAAAGTTGTATTTGGATAAACAACATTAACTACCTACATTTTGTACTCGATTGTTCGAACGACATGTAACTTTTTTACTTAAGTTTTTTTGTTATAAGTTTCTCATATTTAAGTGAACTATGTATGTTCTTTTGAGAAATAAATTTCTTTAAACCGAAAATAACAATTCATTTGATTATCTATTTATTAATTTCAAAGCAACTAAAAATCAAATTTTATAGCAAATTGAAAATGAACCGAACTTATTGGGCTGAAATTAAAAGAGGTTTTATAGAAATTGTGTCTAACATTTATTGGTTAATGGTGTAAACTACCCAATTGTCATGGCGAGATAAAAAGACGTTACTAAGCAGAAGCACTGACTTTCGCTTAGCACTATACCTGTCACTGTTACACAACTGACAAACGTCAAGGGTACGATAGAGACGGAACGCAGCTAAGCCAAAGTACGTGCTTAGTACGTCTATTAACTCACCATTAGGCCCGTATTAATAGACGTCACTCAATTGAGCGACGCTCTCAAATCTATTGCTGTCCTTATTTTTTCCCTTTAGAATGACAAGGACAGCAAGAGACTTGAGAGCGTCTCAGAATTGAGTGACGTCTATTAATACGGGCCTTAGAGTCGTTCGGTTAGTCAGAAAGGCGACGTTAGTTGCCTGTTCCAAAACGTAGGCAGATAAAATTATATGTAACGTCTCTTTTTCTGAATTGTAAAGCGAAAGATGCATTGAACTTAACCTCTTGACACCCACCGACAACCGGCTGTCAGGGTATCCCATTTCATTAAAGTCATTATTTTTATTACTTACAGATTACTTTTGTATGAACACGTTTGGTTATTAACGTTCTTAGATAAATTTCCTACTACTTGAAAAAATAAATTTTATAATCTATGCTCGTACGTTTTTCTTTTTGGGGTAGATGTGGAATTTCCGCCGCCATTTTGTTTATTAAAATAAAATAAAATAAATAAATAAATATCCTGGGACATCTTACACACGGCCATCTGATCCCAAGCTAAGCAGAGCTTGTGTTATGGTAATCAGACAACTGATATACATACTTATATAATGTTTTAAATACATACATATTATAGATAAATAACACCCAGACACAGAACAAACATTTATGCTCATCACACAAAGTTTGTCCTGGGCGGGAATCGAACCCACGACCTCTGGCTTAGCAGTCAGGGTCACTGACCACTAGACCAACAGGCCCGTCAATCCAGTCGTCAGGTCCGTCGTTTATTGCGTAATCGCTGAGGGAATTTAGTTAGTTTGTGAACAAAGTAAATAAGCACCATTGTTAAATTAGCTGTATTTTTTTTATATTTATTCACAGCATCTCCGCTCTTTAGGCGTGGTAGGTAAATTCGTGGAATTCTACGGTCCAGGAGTGACCGCCTTAAGTATAGCGGACAGAGCGACGGTCGCCAACATGTGTCCCGAGTTTGGTGCCACGGTGGCGCATTTCCCCGTCGACGAGCGGTCCCTGCAGTATCTTAGCCAGACCAGTGAGTATTTATTTTATTTTTGAGGCAGGGAAAATGTCACTTTTAAAAATCATCACTACATGTGTAAAACAAAGTCGCTATCCGCTGTCTGTCCCTATGTATGCTTAGATCTTTAAAACTTCGCAACGGATTTTGATGCGGTTTTTTAATAGATAGGGTGATTCTTAAGGAAGGTTTATATGTATAATACATGCATAATATAGTAGAGAAAAGCTGGGATTTTTAAAGATTTGTAACACCCGTGCGAAGCTGGGGCGGGTCGCTAGTCACTGATAAAACAGTTCATTTTAAACTGGATTTGTTTATTTCTTCAGACAATTTGGAACGTCATTTTAATGAACAAAATGAAATGTGTTTTGTTGCCCTTTCCAAATTGTTTCCTAATATTAGTATAGTTAATAGGCGAGACGACGAAAAAAAGTAATTAGTCCGTCAGTTAGATCTTCAAAAAATTTTGGACACGTATTTTTTCTTTTTCTCGTAAACGAAAAATGACGATGATACAGTGCGTTGAAGTTTTGCGTGACGTCACGATCTGATAAAATTTTTGTTGAACGGTGACGTCAAAATTTTGGACATGTATTTTTTCTTTTTTCTCGTAAACGAAAAATGACGACGATACAGTGCGTTGAAGTTTTTCGTGACGTCACGATCTGATACAATTTTTGCATTACGGTGACGTCAAAAGCCCCCACTCCGGAACTTTGTTGCTCTCTTTGTATATTTTTTTTATTAATTTGATCAAGCAAAATTAGTCCCGTATTTTTGGCCGGTCTATCAGACGGACTAAACAAAATGCCTTCATTTAGGCGCTTTGCAAACGTAGACACTTTTGTGTCTTGTGTCGGACACCGAACACTTTTTGATCGTAATTAGTATGGTGTTAAGTGGAAGCAACTGGACACAACAAATATAAACGAATGCGCGGGGGGTGGATGATTTCATACTGATTCCATAGAAATAAAATATTCATCGGTAGCTTGTATCCGACACAAGACACAAAAGTGTCTACGTTTGCGCTATGCCTTAATGTTGTCGTCATCCCTATAACATAAATAAATTACAGCAAAGACCTTTTAACAAAATTCTTCATCCTTTTAGATCGTTCTAAAGATAAGATCGCCATTATTGAAGCATACCTACGCGCCACCAAGCAGTTTAGGGATTATTCCAATCCTGACCAGGACCCTATCTTCTCGGAAGTAAGTATACATCATCAATAAATAAATAAATCAAAAATTCCAACTGCAACTACTCACATAGTACATTAGATTCAACAATGAATGATGCCCTTGCATTTTAAATCCGCACTAATATTATAAAAAATGCGAAAATAACTCTGTCTGTCACTTCTTCACGCCTAAACCACTGAACCGATTTGAATGAAATTTGGTACAGATATAGTCTGGGACCCGAGAAAGGACAAGGATAGTTTTCATCCCGGAAATCCCTCGGGGACGGGAACTATTTATAAGTACATATTGATCTTTTTTTAACAGACTTCTAAAAAAAGAAGGAGGTTCTCAATTCGGATGTTTGTATTTTTTAATTTTTTTTTTATGTTTGTTCGCGCATATCTCTGTCGTTTACCAACCGATTTGAATAATTCTTTTTTTGTTTGAAAGGGTAGACTTCCCAAATGGTCCCATTGTCATCAGGTCCAGGATCTGATGATGGTATCATGCCGAAATCGAGGGAAGTCGGTTTTTGTTTGCATAAAATTATCTTGTTATCAATTTTTTGGTACTTAATTAGATAAGGATTAATGCTATATTCCTTAAAATCGCTTTATAAATAAGCTATTATTTCACATAAAAAGTAAATTACAAAAATGGTTATTGTGGAATATCCCTAAGAAATAGAAATATACCATCGAAGACTTTGGCTAAACCTTTTTATGGTGTACAATACTTTAGTACAATTATTTTGATCTATCTCGTAAGGTTCGGCCAGCGTTTGCAATGTAAGCGCCTAATGACAGTGACAGTGAGTCGTCGCACTGGCATGACAGTGATGACATAAGTGACATATTTTTTTTGGTGTTTATCGTGCCTCAGAACAATAGGGTATTTTACATCATTAACCAATAAATGTAAGACATAATTTCTATAAAAAATCTCCTAATTTAAGCCCTAAAAATCTGATTCATATTCAATTTACCGTAAAATTTGATTTTTAGATGCTACTTAATCAATAAATAGTTAGACAATTGAGTTGTTTACTTAGTGACGTCATAAGGTGTTTTGCCGTACAAAATCTATGGGAGATTATCGTTTTGACAGCTCATAAAAAGTACGTCAATTGATGATGGTGTAAAATACCGTATTGAGCAACTAAGTTCTCCATTGTTCTGAGACAGTAAACACGCCCTCGGCTAGCGCTGAAAACCAGCGCCGTGGACTTGTACCTGTGTACGGGCCCGGCATTATGCTGAGCGCTAGCCCTTTCGTGCAATAAGTTTTATATATAAATCTACCTACATTATTTAAGTTCTTATGCTGTAAAAATTTTGCAACTTAGCACGAATAAACTGTTTTTCTTTCTTTCTTTCTTTCTAATGACATTAGAAACCTCTAAAATAATGATATTAATTTGTTACCAGGTAGTGGAACTGGATCTGTCCACAGTAGTGACGTCAGTGAGTGGACCCAAGCGTCCTCAGGACAGAGTGTCGGTCTCCGTCATGAAGAAAGATTTCCAGGACTGTTTGACTAACAAGGTTAGTATTTTTATCTCACTTATTATTATTTTTTATTATATCAAACTGCAATCAGTCGCCAGACTTATCAGCTGTGTTGTACGATTAGAAACTTATTGAGATGCAGGCCAATGCCATGTTCCCGTTTCAGAGAATGTGGCTTCTTTTTAACCGACTTCTAAAAAAAGGAGGAGGTTCTCAATTCGAATGTTTGTATGTTTTTTTTTTATGTTTGTTCGCGCATATCTCCGTCGTTTACCAACCGATTTGAACAATTCTTTTTTTGTGTGAAAGGGTAGACTTCCCAAATGGTCCCATTGTCATCAGGTTCAGGATCTGATGTTATCATGCCGAAATCGAAGGAACTCCTCAATTTTTTTATAGAAAAACGTACATTTTTTTTTAAAGTTACTCTAAAACGTAGCTGGGACTCTAACTAAAAAGTAAAAAACTTTTTCCAAACAAAAGATAACCGACTTCAAAAACGAAAAGCTCAAAAATAACTATTTCGGAAGTCGGTGGCAACACAATTCGACCGGCAGAAGAGAAGCCACCGACTTCCGAAATAGTTATTTTTGAGCTTTTCGTTTTTGAAGTCGGTTATCTTTTTTTTGGAAAAAGTTTTTTTTAGTCCCCTAACCACATTGGCGTTATCTAGTAATCCAGAGCCGAGTGGATTGGCGTGATTTGTGAGACGTTCGTCATCAAGAGTAATGTTGCATGCTTGCAAAGGGTGTAAAACAACATTTTAAGGACTATAGCAAAAGCGCCATGGTTTACCAGGAACGACGAAATACATGAGTATCTTTATATGACAGTGACCTCAGAAATAGAGCGCTATAGAAAACTTAAATATTGACGAACTTTGTTTTAAGAAGTTATTTATTTTAATTGTATAATCTAGCGACCCGCCCCAGCTTCGCACAAGTGTTATAAAAATCCGGCTTCCTCAATACTGTATTATGCACGTATCCATACTAATATTATAAATGGGAAAGTGTGTCTGTCTGTCTGTCTGTCTGTCTGTCTTTCTTTCACGGCAAAACGGAGCGATGAATTGACGTGATTTTTTGAGTGGAGATAGTTGAAGGGATGGAGAGTAACATAGGCTACTTTTTGTCTCTTTCTAACGCGAGCGAAGCCGCGGGCAAAAGCTAGTTATACACATAAACCTATGGGGCTCTATCGATTTAAAACCGCAAGAAAATCCGTTGTGTAGTGTTAAACATTTAAGCATTCATAGGTACAGACAGCGGGGAGCTGCTTTGTTTTATACTATGTAACGATGTAGAAATGTGAAATTGCAACAGTAATTATTATAAATGACTATGGCGAAAATGACACACCTATGTTATGTGATATCAATATAACTACAAAAAATCATCCTGGTTTTTCAAACGAATCGACAGAGAAGAGGCTGTAAAAAACGTATTTATTTCAAATTTGCTTAAAGATAAATAAATTAAAAACTCACATTACATAGTACAATTTATCCCATACAGCGACAGTAATCACTACACCCAGTGACAGAATGACAGACCTGTCTGCTGAGTGAGTGACAACTACTGCTTGTGAGATTAACGATGACTTGAGGCTTCAGTGATGAGTCTTCTAAGTATGATGATATTGTCACTCACAGCGACAGTGATCACTACACCCAGTGACAGAATGACAAGCCTGTCTACTGAGTGAGTGACAACTACCGCTTGTGAGATTCACAATGGCTTGATGTTCTATTGATGAGTCTTCTTAGCATGATGATATTATTTCATAGCGACATTGATCACTACACCCAGTGACAGAATGACAAGCCTGTCTACTGAGTGAGTGACAACTACCGCTTGTGGGATTCACAATGGCTTGATGTTCTATTGATGAGTCTTCTTAGCATGATGATATTATTTCCTAGCGACAGTGATCACTACACCCAGTGACAGAATGACAGACCTGTCTACTGAGTGAGTGACAACTACTGCTTGTGAGATTAACGATGACTTGAGGCTTCATTGATGAGTCTTCTAAGTATGATGATATTGTCACTCTTAGCGACAGTGACCACTACACCCAGTGACAGAATGACAGACCTGTCTACTGAGTGAGTGACAACTACTGCTTGTGAGATTAACGATGACTTGAGGCTTCATTGATGAGTCTTCTAAGATGGATGATATTGTCACTCACAGCGACAGTGATCACTACACCCAGTGACACAATGACAGACCTGTCTACTGAGTGAGTGACAACTACTGCTTGTGAGATTAACGATGACTTGAGGCTTCATTGATGAGTCTTCTAAGTATGATGATATTGTCACTCATAGCGACAGTGATCACTACACCCAGTGACAGAATGACAAACTTGTCTACTGAGTGAGTGACAACTACCGCTTGTGAGATTCATAAAGGCTTGATGTTGTATTGATGAGTCTTCTTAGCATGATTGCTTGTGAGATTCACGATGACTTGAGGCTTCATTGATGAGTCTTCTAAGTATGATGATATTGTAACTCATAGCGACAGTGATCGCTACACCCATACCAGACAGAATGAAAAACGGACATAAACATTTTTTTCTTAAAATGAAAGGAAACATACAAAAAAACATTATTATGATGTCAGTTTCCTTTCATTGCAGTTATCACTACACCCAGTGACAGAATGATCAACTTGTCTACTGAGTAAATGATTACTACTCTCAAAGGATATTCACTTTATATTTTGATATGTTCGCATTTAATGCTTTTCATAGATATACATATATATCGTGGTTTAATACTCAGCAGAAATCGTCAAACACCCAGTGAAAGAATCATAAACATGTCTACTGACAACTATTGCTAAACACCAACTTCTTGCAACAACATGTATTAAAACACAAGTGACTGACGAGCTTTTGAATAATGACGATGTTATCTCTTAGCATTAGTTATCACTGCACCCAGTGATAGAATGACCAACATGTCTACTAAGTGAGTGACAGCTATTGCTAAAGAGGGTTAACTAAGATTTTGCAAGATATAAGAGACACAACAAATCAATAACACACGACGATTAAACTGTTTCCTTGCGTTTGTATCGCCCAACAACAATCATAACACTCCCAGTGACAGAATGATCAACATGTCTACTGCGACAGTGACAATTAATCCCATTTGATACTTTGTTACTGAATTTGAAATGGCATGCATATAAGTACAAATCAAGGCAAAAATATAAAGATATGTGTCAATCGGCAGAGGTTATCACTACACCCAGTGACAGAATGATCAACATGTCTACTAAGTGAGTGACAACTATTGCTGAGAGAGTGTAATGGCCTGCAAGTAGTGCAAAAGAAAAATATAAAGTTAAAATATAATCAGTTGCCCGAGGTGGTGAGAAAATTCCCCCGGCCAAAACTAGAGATCTACATTATCAATTTAACCTCAAACGTTACTTCACATGTCACTAGATCACTCTACAATAACGTACTTTCTAAAATTTGGAATAACAAGTTTTATATATTTGAAACACTAATGGGATCTATTTGTTGTTAATTAGTTAACAAGAAGTAATAAAAATGCATCTTTATAATGAGGTACCTTTTAGTTGCAATCCTAATTAAGTAATTATTGATAATTAGTGATATCATACAAAAACTGTTAAAAGATTAAAACAGTATCTAATGAGAATTCGTTATAAAATGCTAAATAGAGAATACTGCTGCAATATTACAAATTACTAAGAGCACCACCAATCAGCGGCAGTATTCACTACACCCAGTGACAGAATGACAAACTTGTCTACTGAGTGAGTGACTACTACTGCTAAGAGGAAGATGCTATGATTGAACAGGATAAAATAAGTTGCACTCAAATGACATAAAAATATATAGACAGTCAACTTTCAGTCGCAGTCATCACACTCCCAGTGACAGAATGAGCAACATGTCTACTGAGTGGGTGACAACTATTGCCAATAGATAAGATGCACAAAAACTTAATAGCGATAAAAAATATGTTGCCATAAATCCTGCAGTAGTAGTTATCACTACACCCAGTGACAGAATTAACAACATGTCTACTGCGTGAGTGACAACTATTACTGAGAGGTGAAAAATGAACAGTACTGCAAAAATAATGATTAAATATGAAGACTAGCACCAATCAGCGGCAGTATTCACTACACCCAGTGACAGAATGACAAACATGTCGATTGAGTGAATGAAAACTACTGCTAAGATGGTGATACTATGATTACACAAGATAAAAAGAGCTGCGATTAAAGATAGGCAACTTTCAGCAACAGTCATCAGACATTCCCAGTGACAGAATGATCAGCATGTCTTCTGAGTAAGTGACAACTGTTTCTGAGAGGCAAACGAAAATACTAACGAAATAAATAATAAAAAAAAATGTGATGATAAACAACTATTAGCAGCAGTGATCAAACCCCCAGTGACAGAACAATCAACATGTCTATTGTGAGTGACAACTATTGTTAATAGATTAGATGTACAAAAATAACTTTATTACGACATAGAAAATATGATGCCATATATTCTGCAGCAGTAGTCATCACTACACCCAGTGACAGAATGAACAACATGTCTACTGCGTGAGTGACAACTATTACTGAGAGGTAAAAAATGAACAGTACTGCAAAAATAATGATAAATATGAAGAAAACCACCAACCAGCGGCAGTATTCACTACACCCAGTGACAGAATAACCAACATGTCGACTAAGTAAATGATTACTACTGCTAAGGGAGTGACACTGATTGCATAGGGTAAAAGACATACAGGGAAATAAGTAAAATAAATAAAAAAGGGTGTAAATAATGTGACGGTCAGTATCACTTGATAGCAATCATCACACTCCCAGTGACAGAATTGCCAACATGTCTACTGAGCGAGTGACAACTGCTTCAAGTGAAACTTTGCCTCTGAATTATAAATATGATGCAAATAAAAAGCACAATTACTCGGCAAAAATGTATAACTGAAATCTGTAAATATTTTTCATTCAGCAGTAGTTATCACTACACCCAGTGACAGAATAAACAACATGTCTACTGAGTGAGTGACAGCTAGCCCAAAGTGGTGCAAACTACATAATTTGAATAAAATAGTAGTAAATAAAAAATGGTTGTAAATTAAAAATATTTGTACCTTATCGAAGTACAGCACCTATTTGCATTTTTTTGCAGCGCTCTAATACAATCGATATTTCTGGGTTATATTTGACTATGAACATAACTATTTAATTCCACTTGTGACTAGTACAAACTTCAAATGTATACTGATTGAAATTCGGGAATACCATAGCTATTTATATTCGTAATCGTAACACTAATGAGATCAACCCTTAGCTAATTTGATGTTAATTAGTTATTAGTAAATTCACTTTTAACTTTAATTTTAAATATCACTCAGCAGAAGTAGTTACTTATAAGCTCACACAATAATTCAAATAATACTGAAAAAAAAAAAACTGTAAATTTTAGTGCCCCTCATTCCTGATTGAAGATAAAATGTTGTATAACAAAGAAAAGTATTCAGTCAGAATCACTTTGCAACAATCAGCTTCCAGTGACAGAATGATCAACGTGACTACTGAGTGAGTGACAGCTATTCCAAAATGATATAAATTACATAATTTCAGTGTGATGTAAGTAGTTAAAATGATGGAGTAAAAAATGTGACGATCGTATCATTCTGCTATTACACTCCCAGTGACAGAATAAACGACATGTCTACCGAGTGAGTGACAACTACTTCGAAGTGAAACCATGCATCAAAATTTTAAACGTTATACAAATACGATGATAATTGTCACTCGGCAGTATTAATCACTAAACCCAGTGACAGAATGATCAACATGTCTACTGAGTGAGTGATCACTGCTACTGAAGAACGAATTAATAACGTGTATTCATGCAAATAATGGGACGATTGGTATGACTTGACAGCAATCATCACACTCCCAGTGACAGATTGATCAACATGTCTACTGAAGAAGTGACAACTGCTTCAAAGTGATACTTAGCTTCTGAATTAGAAATTTCATGCAGATAAAAACTAAATAAGAAGCAGAAAATGATGATAAATGTCACTCAGCAGTAGTTATCACTACACCCAGTGACAGAATAAATAACATGTCTACTGAGTTAGTGACAGCTATCCCAAAAGTGACACAAAGTGCAGATGGAGCTGATTAAAAACAAAATCTTATGCAAGTGATCATGTGGAAATACAAAAATGTCACGATCAGTAACAGTCTGGAACAATTATTACACTCCCAGTGACAGAATGATCATTATGTCTACTGAGTGGGTGACAACTGCTTCAAAGTGTTACTTTAATATAAAAAAAGCACAAACATAATAACTTTCATTAAATAAAATACTTGCACTGTTACTATAATGTCATTCAACGGTAGTTATTACTACACCCAGTGACAGAATGATCAACATGTGTACTGAGTGAGTGATTACTGCTACTAAAAGGACGTATTAATAACGTGTAATTATGCAAATGATGTGACGACTATTATCACTCGATAGCAATCATCACACTCCCAGTGACAGAATGATCAACATGTCTACTGAGTTAGTGACAACTGCTTCAAAGTGATACTTGGCGTCTGAACTAGAAATGTCATGCAAATAAATAAAAAACAAGAAACAGAAATATGATGATAAATGTCACTCAGCAGTAGTTATCACTTCACCCAGTGAAATAATAAAATACATGTCTACTGAGTGAGTGACAGCTATTCCAAAGTGATACAAATTAGAGACATTTAATGAAAATAATAAATAAATAATAATTCGTTTATTTCTCACCACAAACCAAGTAATGAACAAAAATACACAACACAAGTACATGCTAATAAGTTACAACTTAGGTTGTGGATCGCTGGTGCCTGTGGTAGGTAAATAATACCTGTATTACAGGACACCAGGCCTCCACCTCACACCGCATTAATTATAATACTAGCAATAATGATGATGATAAATAAAAAATTAAAATAAATGCTCCTGACCTAAGTGCAGTCTTCGCTCCAAACTTTTTAGCAGGCTTCAAATATAATACGTATTACAAAATCATATTTAAACAAGAAACATTACTGCTCAACTCTATTTGTTATTAGCACAAACTCCATGTTGATACTGATTAAAATTTGGAAACAATATGACACTTTATATTTGTGACACTAATGAGATCTACTTGTTGCTAATTAGATGACAACCAGTCATTAGTAAATACACCTTTTGCTGCAATATTAAATGTGTCATTATTTCGTAGTAGTAATTAGGTAATTATTGATAGTGAACCTAATTGTTACAAAAATAAGTAAGTAGTAGCCCTATTCCTAAGGAAAATATAGTTTTATAAAAGTATGACGCAAATAAAACAAGAGTGTTTTGAATCTAAACAAAAAAACATTTTTTTGGTTGTACTATAAATGTGTCTGTCAGAATCACATTGCAGCAATCATCACACTCCCAGTGACAGAATGATCAACATGTCTACTGAGTGGGTGACAACTGCTTCGAAGTGTTAATTACGACGGGCCTGTTGGTCTAGTGGTTAGTAGCCCTGACTGCTAAGCCGGAGGTCGTGGGTTCGATTCCCACCCAGGACAAGCTTTGTGTGATGAGCATGAATAAATAAATAAATATTTATTTATTTATTTTTATTAATTAGCTTCTGTGTTAGAGATGTCATGCAAGTGATTATAAAAGAGAAATACAATATAAGAAGCTGAAATATGATGGTAAATATCACTCGGCAGTAGTTATCACTACACCCAGTGACAGAATAAACAACATGTCTACTGAGTGAGTGACAGCTATCCCAAAGTGACACAAAGTGCAGATGGAGCTGATTAAAAACAAAATGGAAATTCAAAAATGTGACGATCAGTAACAGACTGCAGCAATCATCACACTCCCAGTGACAGAATGATCAACATGTCTACTGAGTGAGTGACAACTGCTTCAAGGTGATACTTAGTTTCTGTAGTGGAAATATCACACATATAAAACAAAATAAGATGCAGAAATCTGGTGGCAATTGCCGATCAGCAGTAATTATCACTACACCCAGTGACAGAATGAACAAAATGTCTGCTGAGTGAGTGATAGCTATTCCTAAGTGTTACTTAAACATACAATAAAAAACACAAACATAGCAATTCCTTTTGAATAATATACTTGCACTGTTACGATAATGTCCTTAAACGGTAGTAATCACTACACCCAGTGACAGAATGATCAACATGTCTACTGAGTGAGTGATCACTGCTACTGAAGGGCGAATAAATAACGTGTATTCACGCAAAGAATGTGACGATAAGTATGACTCAGTAGCAACCATCACACTCCCAGTGACAGAATGATCAACATGTCTATTGAGTGAGTGACAACTGCTTCAAAGTGATACTTTGCTATCTAATTAAAACACAAAATGAAAACTTTATATTGTCACCCGGCAGTAATCACCACACCCAGTAATAGATTGGTGTACCTGTCGCTTATTAGAATTAGTCAATACATTTTTAAATAAAATATAACATAATGATGTGTCATTATATCCCAATAATGCCATTATTGTCAATTAACATAACCACACAATATTACCCGTTGGAACTTGAAATATCATTTAAAAATACTAGAGAGTTTTTTATAATGTGGATGGAATCTCTCGGTAATAGTTATCACACACCCAGTGACAGAATGATCAACATGTCAACTAAGTGATTGACAACTTTCACAAAAAATCAAAAATGGATTGTGATTGTATTATTCTAGTTGTCCAAAGATATTTATACAGAAATATGAGGATATTATTCACTCGGCAGTAGTTATCACTACACCCAGTGACAGAATATACAACATGTCTACTGAGTGAGTGACAGCTTTTCCAAAGTGATACACCCTGTATTACTATATCATGCCAGTGATCATGATGATCGTGATTAGAAAGTTAAATAATGTGGCGATCGGTATCAATCTACAACAATCATCACACTCCCAGTGACAGAATGATCAACATGTCTACTGAGTGAGTGACAACTGTTTGAAAGTGATACAAATGTGGTGCAAACAAACACAAATAAAGTGCACACATGTGTGTAAATATTTGTCATTTAGCGGTAGTTATCACTACACCCAGTGACAGAATTAAAAACATGTCTACGAAGTGACCACTGCCTCTGATAGACGTATAATAACAAAAAATATGATACAAAGAATGTGACGATTAGTATCACTTTGTAGCAATCATCACACTCCCAGTGACAGATTGATCAACATGTCTACTGAGTGAGTGACACCTGCTTCAAAGTGATACTTTTGCTTCTGAAGTTCAAATGTAATGCATCTAAACATGAAATATAAAGCACAGATCCGAAGATATTTGTCACTCTGCAGTAGTTATCACTACACCCAGTGACATCATAAAACACATGTCTACTGAGTAAGTGACAGCTATTCCAAAGTGATAAAAATTACAGTATTTTAATGTCATGCCTGATAATAATAAAGTAAAAGAAAAGTAATTTCCCAATATAACAAAAAATGGATAGCCAATTGTGATGACAAAAGCCAATCAGCAGTAGTAATCACTACACTCAGTGACAGAATGAATAACATGTCTACAACGTGAGTGATCACTGCCACTAACAGACGTAATAAAAAGGGAATAATGATTCAATTAATGTTGCAATAAGTATCAATCGATAGAAATCATCACACTCCTAGTGACAGAATGATCAACATGCGTCATGATCAACTGAGTGAGTGACAACTGTTTCAAAATCATACTTTGCTATTGAAATAGAATTGTCATGCAAATAAACATAAAATATTAAGCAAAACCTGGAGATATTTGTCACTCGGCATTAGTTATCACTACACCCAGTGACAGAATAAATGACATGCCTACTAAGTGAGTGACAGCTATTCCAAAGTGATTTAGTGATACAATCTGTATAATTATTAAATTATATTCTGGTGATGATCGTATGATGTAGTAAAAAATCGTGATGTTCAGTATCAATCTGCAACAATCATCACACTCCCAGTGACAGAATGTCCAACATGTCTACTGAGTGGGTGACAACTGCTTCAAAGTGATAGAATTGTAATTCAAAGAAACACAAATAAAACGCACACATGAGAATATTTGTCATTTAGTGGCAGTTATCACTACACCCAGTGACAGAATTATAAACTTGTCTACTGAGTGAGTGATCACTGCCTCTGATAGACGTATTATTATAAAAAATATTATTCAAAGAAAATTATGACACTTGTCACTGATGCAAACTCCATGTTATAACTGATTGAAATTCGGGAGCAACATGGCATTTTATACGAGTGACACTAATGAGATGTACCTGTTGCAAATTAGACGCCAATTAGTTATTAGTAAATACATTTTTAAGTATAATATTTCAAGTCTCATTATGTCGCAATATTAATTAGGTAATTATTAGTGGTTAACAAAGAAATTATTACATACATTAATGAAATTGTCTCTTTTAGTCGGCCACCTCTCGTTTTAATGTAAAAATTTATATGAAAGTCCCGTAATGTATATAATAATCATGAAATAATTAATGATGCTGAAGGAATCTCTCGGTGATAGTCGTCATACAGATTGATCAACATGTCTACTGAGTGAATGACTACTTTCACAAAGTGACAAACAAACATGGGTAGCAAATTGTGGTGATGAAAGCCAATCAGCTGTAGTAATCACTACACCCAGTGACAGAATGATCAACTTGTCTACTGAGCAAGTGACAACTGAGGCTAAGAGCTTATCAAAATTCCTCGTCGGCAAACATAAACCAAATATTTATTCAAACAAAAATATACAAAACGGGAAATAATATCTTTCAGTGGTAGTAATATTACACCCAGTGACAGAATGAACAACATGTCTACTGAATGAGTGATCACTGCCACCAACAGATAAATTAAAAAGGAAATTATAAATCTATTAATGTAGCTATAAGTATCAATTGATAGAAATCATCACACTTCCATGTTCAACATAACTATTGCGTGTGAAACAATTGCTTCAAAGTGATTTAAATGTCATGCAAACAAACACAAACAAATTGCTGACTTACAAAAAAATATTTGTAAGTCAGCAGTTATTATCACTACACCCAGTGACAGAATAACGACATGTCTTCTGAGTGAGTGACAAATATGTCAAAGTGACACAAACTGAATTTAAATATTATTATGATTATATCCTGTAATGGTTGCTGTATTGTAATAAATAAATAAATCATGCCAGTGATCATGATGATCGCGATTAAGTCAAATAATATGGCGATCGATATCAAGCTGCAACAATCATCACACACCCAGTGACAGAATTATCAACATGTCTACTGAGGGGGTGACAACTGCTTCAAAGTGATACTATTCTTCTGATTTTGAAATATCACGTAAATAAACACAAAATAAAAAGCATAAATATGGAAGTATTTGTCACTCGGCAGTAGTTAACACTACACCCAGTGACAGAATGATCAACATGTCTACTGAGTGAGTGACAACTGTTACAAAGTGATTTAGTGATACAATCCATCGAATTTCAACGATATGCAGGTGATGATTATGGTGTACCTTGTCAATAATTGTGATGATCAGTATCAATCTGCAGCAATCATCACACTCCCAGTGACAGAATGATCAACATGTCTACTGAGTGAGTGACAACTGCTTCAAAGTGACACACATTTTTGAAGACAGCAGCCCAATTAATTATTAGCTGAAGTAATCACTACACCCAGTGACAGAATGATCAACATGTCTACTGAGTGAGTGAATACTGAAGCTAATAACTTGATCGGCATCGGCAACCGAAAACAAAATGCTCATTATCACCGATTGAACAAAAGCGTTCAGCATTGTTGCGATAATATCATTCAGCGGTAGTTATCACTACACCCAGTGACAGAATAAACAACATGTCTACTGAGTGAGTGATCACTACTACTGACAGGTGTATTAAAAAATAATGTAAAAGAAGCGACAGAATGCACAACATGTCATGCAAATAAACATAAAATATAAACCACAAATATGAGGATAATTGACACCTTGCAGTAGTTATCACTACACCCAGTGACAGAATGAATGACATGCCTACTGAGTGAGTGACAGCTATTCCAAAGTGACTTAGTGATACAATCTACAGAGATTCAACGATACGCAGGTGATGATCCTGATGTAGTCAAAAATTGTGATGATCAGTATCAATCTGCAACAATCATCACACTCCCAGTGACAGAATGATCAACATGTCTACTGAGTGAGTGACAACTGCTTTAAAGTGATACTTAGCTTTTAAATCTCAAACGTAAAACACATCAGCGCTGAATATGTATTTTAAATAAAATGAATGTAGCTTACCAAACTGCAGCCCTTACTTAAATGTTTTTCATCCTACTGCAATCACCATTGCTTACTTTCACTTGTCACAGGACAAACTCCTTGTAGAATTTGATTGAAATTCGGGAACAACATATCTTGTTATATTTGTAACATTAATGAGATATACCTATTGCTAATTAATTATATACCAAAAAGTCATTTGTAAATACATTTTGAACTGCAATATAAGTTAATAATGAGCCATTATCTTGCAATGTATTGTCGAGAAATTATTTATTGTTAAAAAAGTCATTATCAATAAATCAATGAGTGTGTCGTTCTATACGCCATTGCAGCAATTGTCACACTCCCAGTGACAAAATAATCAACATGTCTACTGAGTGAGTTACAACTGCTTCAAAGTGACATAAAATTGTGATGACAGCAGCCCATGACCATTTGCTGAAGTAATCACTTCACTACACCCAGTGACAGAATGAATAACATGTCTGCTGAGTGAGTGATCACTACCACTGATAGATGTATTAAAAAAAATGATTTAAAAGAAGAGACAAAATATACAACATGTCATGCAAATAAACATAAAATATAAACCACAAATATGAGGATATTAGTCACTCAGCAGTAGTTATCACTACACCCAGTGACAGAATAACGACATGTCTACTGAGTGAGTGACAGCTACTGCAAAGTGATTTAGTAATACAATCCATCGAATTTCAATGATATGCAGGTATTGATCGTGACGTAATCAAAAATTGTGATGATCAGTATCAATCTGCAACAATCATCACACCCCCAGTGACAGAATAATCAACATGTCTACTGAGTGAGTGACAATTGCTACAAAGTGAAATAAAATTGTAAAGACAGCACAGCCCAATTAATCATTAGCCGTAGTAATCACTACACCCAGTGACAGAATTATCATCATGTCTACTGAGTGAGTGAATACTGAAGCTAATAATGTAACTTGATCGGCATCGGCAACCAAAAACAAAATGTTTAGCATTGTTGTGATAATATCATTCAGCGGTAGTTATCACTACACCCAGTGACAGAATGAGCAACATGTCTACTGAGTGAGTGATCACTACCACTGATAGATGTATAAAAAAATAATGTAAAAGAAGAGACAGAATGTCCAACATGTCATGCAAATAAACATAAAATATAAGACACAAATATAAGGATATTAGTCACTCGGCAGTAGTTATCACTACACCCAGTGACAGAATTAATAACATGCCTACTGAGTGAGTGACAGCTATTCCAAAGTGATTTAGTGATACAATCTATAGAGATTTCACGATATGCAAGTGATGATCGTGATGTAGTCACAAATTGTAATGATCAGTATCAATCTGCAGCAATCATCACACTCCCAGTGACAGAATAACCAACATGTCTACTGAGTGAGTGACAACTGCTTCAAAGTGACATAAAATTGTGATGACAGCAGCCCAATTAATCACTAGCCGTAGTAATCACTACACCCAGGGCACGCCGTTATAGCGGCAGTAAGACCCCTCTTTGAGGAGTGGCTGGAGAGGCGTCATGGCACTCTCACGTTTCGCTTGACACAGGTCCTCACCGGACATGGTCAGTTCGGGAGGTTCCTGTGTCGGATTCGGGCGGAAGCGACGCCTGGGTGTCACCACTGCAGTAACGGTCGCCTGGAGGACACGGTCGAGCACACAGTAGAGGTGTGCCGCGCATGGGCGGAGCATCGACGTGTCCTCGTAGAGGCGATCGGCGGCGGTGACCTCTCGCGCCCGGCGCTGGTTCAGGCCATGCTCCGGGGCGAGACGGAATGGGATGCCGTCGCCTCCTTCTGCGAAGCAGTTATGCTAGTGAAGGAAGCGGCGGCGCGCGAGAGGCAACGACGAGCCTCTCGCCCCGGACTAAGACCCAGGCGAAGACGTCGAGAGTCGCAAGACGACTACCGGCCACCGTAGGCGCGGTTCTGCGGATGGCGAGCTATGGGTAGCTCGCCGCCCGGCTAGGACCAGGACCGCGTAGACGGCGCGTTTTGTTCCACGCGCGCCTCAAAGAGAAGGAGTCAGCACAGGAAGGGGCCCAACAGGGCCAACGCCTGCCGGGGTTGCGGAATGTTTATGATAGTTACCGTGACCCTGGAACATAAAGGGCAATCGAAGGAACATGAGTGGGTTTTAGTCAGTAAGAGTCTGACACGCCCTCCCGTCGCACCCAGGACGGGAGCAGTCATTGGATGATTTCCCACTCAACAAAAAAAAAAAAAAAACACTACACCCAGTGACAGAACGATCAACTTGTCTACTGAGGGTGTGAATACTGAAGCTACTATCTGACTTGATCGGAATCGGCAACAGAATACTTATTATCACCAATTGTACAAAAATGTTAAGCATTGTTGCGATAATATCTATCGGCCGTAGTTATCACTACACCCAGTGACAGAATGAACAACATGTCTACTGAGTGAGTGATCACTACTACTGACAGACGTATTAAGTAAACTAATATAATTCATGAATGTAACGATCGGTATCACATTGCAGCAATCATCACACTCCCAGTGACAGAATAACCAACATGTCTTCTGAGTGAGTGACGACTTCCTCAGTGATACTTTTTTGCTGAATTAACACAAATAAAAAGCACATAAAATACTTTGCTATTGAATTAGAAATGTCATGCAAATAAGCATAAAATATGAAGCACAATCTGAACATATTTGTAACTCGGCAGTAGTTATCACACTCCCAGTGACAGAATAATCAACATGTCTACTGAGTGAGTGACAACTGCTTCCAAGTGACATAAAATTGTGATGACAGCAGCCCATGACCATTTGCTGAAGTAATCACTTCACCCAGTGACAGAATGAACAACATGTCTGCTGAGTGAGTGATCGTTACCACTGATAGATGTATTAAAAAAATAATGTAAAAGAAGAGACAAAATATCCAACATGTCATGCAAATAAACATAAAATATAAACCACAAATATGAGGATATTAGTCACTCAGCAGTAGTTATCACTACACCCAGTGACAGAATAACGACATGTCTACTGAGTGAGTGACAGCTACTGCAAAGTGATTTAGTGATACAATCCATCGAATCTCAATGATATGCAGGTGATGATCGTGACGTAATCAAAAATTGTGATGATCAGTATCAATCTGCAACAATCATCACACTCCCAGTGACAGAATAATCAACATGTCTACTGAGTGAGTGACAATTGCTACAAAGTGAAATAAAACTGTGAAGACAGCACAGCCCAGTTAATCATAAGCCGAAGTAATCACTACACTCAGTGACAGAATAATCAAAATGTCTACTGAGTGAGTGAATACTGAAGCTAATAATGTAACTTGATCGGCATCGGCAACCAAAAACAAAATGTTTAGCATTGTTGTGAAATTATCATTCAGCAGTAGTTATCACTACACCCAGTGACAGAATGAGCAACATGTCTACTGAGTGAGTGATCACTACCACTGATAGATGTATAAAAAAATATTGTAAAAGAAGAGACAGGATGCCCAACATGTCATGCAAATAAACATAAAATATAAGACACAAATATGAGGATATTAGTCACTCGGCAGTAGTTATCACTACACCCAGTGACAGAATAACGACATGTCTGCTGAGTGAGTGACAGCTATTCCAAAGTGTGTGAGTGATACAATCTATAAAATTTTAATGATATGCAGGTGATGATTGTGATGTAGTCACAAATTGTAATGATCAGTATCAATCTGCAGCAATCATCACGCTCCCAGTGACAGAATGATTAACATGTCTACTGAGTGAGTGACAACTACTTCAAAATGATACTCTTCTTCTAAAGAAATGTCCCGCAGATAAAAACAAAATAAGGAGCACAAATATGAAAGTTTTAGTCACTCAGCACTTATTATAACTACACCTAGTGACAGAATAAACGACATGTCTACCGAGTGAGTGAAAGCTATTCCAAAGTGACACAAACTGAATTTAAAAATTATTATGATTATCTCCTATAATGTTAGCTGTGTTGTAAATAAATAAGTAAATCATGCCAGTGATTATGATGATCGCGATTAAGTCAAATAATATGGCGATCGATATCAAGCTGCAGCAATCTTCACACTCCCAGTGACAGAATGATCAACATGTCTACTGAGTGAGTGACAACTGCTTTAAAATGATACTTTTCTTCTGATTTTGAAATATCACACGCAAATAAACACAAAATAAAAAGTAAAACACAAATAAAAAGCATAAATATGGAAGTATTCGTCACTCTGTAGTAGTTAACACTACACCCAGTGACAAAATGATCAACATGTCTACTGAGTGAGTGATAACTGTTTCAAAGTGAATATTTCTTCTAAATTTGAATTGTCATGCAGATAAACCTAAAATGAAAGCACAGATATGGAAATATTTGTCATTTAGTGACAGTTATCACTACACCCAGTGACAGAATTATTAACTTGTCGACTGCCTCTGATAGACGTATAATTATAAAAATGTTATACAAAGAAAATTATGACACTTGTCACTGATGCAAACTCCATGTTATAACTGATTGAAATTCGGGAGCACCATAGCATTTTATTTTTGTAACTCTAATGAGATCTACCTGTTGCTAATTAGACGACAATAAGTCATTTGTAAATACATTTTTAATTTGTTTCAATGTATTATCGAGAAATTATTGAGAATGAACAAAGTAATTATTACACAAAAAAAACTCAATTTGATTAGCCCTTATTCCTGTTGAAATATAAAATGTTCTATAAGAAATCATCATGAAAATGAAACAAGACCATAATAATGCTAGAATCAGTGGATGTGTGGTTTGAAATGCCATTGCAGCAATCATCACACTCCCAGTGACAGAATAACCAACACGTCTACTGAGTGAGTGACAACTGCTTCAAAGTGACATAAAATTGTGATGACAGCAGCCCAATTAACCATTTGCTGAAGTAATCACTATACCCAGTGACAGAATGATCAACATGTCTACTGAGAGAGTGAATACTGAAGCTAATAATGTAACTAGATCGGCATCGGCAACCGAATACAAAATGTTTATTATTACCAATTGTACAAAAATATTTACTATTGTTGCGATAATATCATTCAGAGGTAGTTATCACTACACCCAGTGACAGAATGAACAACATGTCTGCTGAGTGAGTGACCACTACCACTGATAGATGTATTAAAAAAATAATGTAAAAGAAGAGACAGAATATCCAACATGTCATGCAAATAAACATAAAATATAAACCACAACTATGAGGATATTAGTCACACGGCACTAGTGACAGAAATAATAATGAATAATGATATAATGATGAATAAATAATGACAATAATGACATGTCTACTGAGTGAATTTCAATGATACGCAGGTGATGATCGTAATGTGTTTATCAAAAATTGTGATGATTTGTATCAAACTGAAACAATCATCACACTCCCAGTGACAGAATGATCAACATGTCTACTGAGTGAGTGACAACTGCATCAATCTAATACTTTACTACTAAATAAATGCAAACTAAATAGCACGAATAGCAATACTTGTCATTTGGCAGTAGAAATCACTACACCCAGTGACAGAAAAAGCAACATGTCTGCTGAGTGAGTGATTACTACCACTGGCAGACGTATATAAAACTAGTATTATTTATGCAATAAATGTGATTTGGCATGCCATTGCAACAATCATCACACTCCCAGTGACAGAATGGTCAACATGTCTACTGAGTGAGTGACAACTGTTACCAAGTGACAATGTAGTATTCCTATCGTTTGTTGATTAATAATAAACAATTGAAAATAAAATTACCTTTACACAAGTTTTCAACTCACTAACACTTCACTTAACAATTTTAACATTTTTTTTAACTGTCACACAATTTAATAATAAACGTGTCTGACTGACAGGTTTTTAATATTAAAAACATGTAAACCTGTCAGATTAACTGATGAAAATGTCACTTTTAAAAATCACTTATAAAACAAATTTTTACTCAGCTTAATCCGTTTATTTCTTCAGGCATTTTGTAACGTCCTTTTAATGAACAAAAACAAATGTTTTTTTTTTGCCCATTCTAACATTTTATTAATGGAGAAGAATGGGCAAGAAACTCCATACTTATACTTTTTAAAAGCTCACTACATAGATACTTCTTGTGCAAGATTCAATTGAACACTGATATACATTTGAAAATAGTCAAGTATTTATATTAAAATATCTAATGAGTTGTACCTGTTAATTAGGTACTAATTATTGAATAAGAATTAGGTAATTAGTGATTATTTTTGCGTACTTAATGAATGTACCTGAGGTTGTTGTTATTGAATAACTTGAAGTCAAAAATAAAAATTTTATTGACAAAAACAAGTGAAGACCAATTTTTAACCCCGACGAAAAAAATTGGTGTGTTATAATTTAGTCTGTCTGTGTCACTTTAGGTCTTCAACGGGTGAACTGTTTGGGATGCGGTTTTTAATCTAATAAATCAAATTTTACATATCAGCAAAAATGTATGGCTTGGCTGTTTCGTTACTTACTTCAGAAACTTATTCGCATCACCACCACAACGACGGTAGCGAAACGGCGAAGCCATAGATTTTTACTGATATGTAGAATTTGTTAGGGTCGGTAGTCAGAAGCTTGGCTCTACATGAGATCTGATATATTTTTCACAGGGCAAACCTTACGTGATCGTCTTGGCAACATTTTTCATATAAAATGTTTTTGGTGGGATCTAGGATTATTCTAAATAGCTCACACATACCATTAACGACGGGTTTCAAAATTCAAAGCATTTATTTCACTTAGACCATTTACAGGCACTTATGATTGTCAAAGCGTCGGTCGGTTAGTCAGAAAAGGAAAGTGACGCTAATTGCCTGTTCCAAAACGTAGATCTCTATGGAGAAGAACAAGCAAGAAACTCCATGGACACATTTTACGAACAAACATAATGTTATCATAAATGTATTGACACTCAAACTACTTATTCTTAGTAGTAATTTTCTTAGTGCTTTGTAAAGTGAGCGAAATCTAGTCACCACTAAGATAGGTAGTTCCGGGGTTTAATTCATAGTAGTGTGACCTAACTGTTGGAAATAATTAATCCTTCGAACATGACACGTGTCAGCCGGCTGTCGGTTGGTCGTTGAAAGGGGGTCTAGCCGAACATTTTTTTTTACTAAAATGCCTGATATCCTTTTATGTTTCTAGCTTAAATAATTTCGTCTGTGAATAAAAATAAATAAACAGAAAAGCTGAATCTAGAAAGGTGACGGTAGTTGCTTGTTCCAAAATGTATGTACGTCTCTAAGCCGAAGTACAAGCAAGTAACTAGGATATTCTTTTCAATCGAGTCTTATAAAATCTTAGTTGTATAAAACACTAGCTTCTGCCCGCGGCTTCGCTCGCGTTAGAAAGAAAAAAGAAAGTAGCCTATGTTACTCTCCATCCCTTCAACTATCTTCACTTAAAAAATCACGTCAATTCGTCGCTCCGTTTTGCCGTGAAAGAAAGACAAACAGACAGACACACTTTCCCATTTATAATATTAGTATGGATTAGTATGGATTATGCGTGTAGCGTCTCTATGTGAAAACGATAAAGAGCAAAATAAAATTTCAAGAAACTTTGTTAAATTGTTTTTACTACGCAACGAATTTTGATGCAGCTTAATAGATTGAGTGATTCTAGAGGTAGGTTTATGAATACATGCTGATTACATTAAAGAAAATTTTTTTGTTTCTATTTTCTAAACTCGTGCCTAATATTGTTTGTTTATACACTTATGCCCTTACTAATAATCACTGTGTAAAGTTATGTCATGAATAAAGCCTGTGTAACCATACATTTTTTGACGTATAAACCTGTCATAACTTTATGCAGCGATAGACGCTTATATTTTAACGTACATTTTTGACAGCTTTGACATTATATTCATACTTAATTTACACATTGTAATTATGTATCCATACTAATATTATAAATGGGAAAGTGTGTCTGTCTGTCTGTATGTTTGTCTTTCTTTCACGGCAAAACGGAGCGACGAATTGACGTGATTTTTTAAGTGGAGATAGTTAAAGGGATGGAGAGTAACATAGGCTACTTTTTGTCTCTTTCTAACGCGAGTGAAGCCGCGGGCAAAAGCTAGTACTAAATAATTGTAACACATATATTTTAAAAGAGTACGTATGGAGTTTCTTGCCCATTCTTCTCCACTACCTTTTGGAATGGGCGACTAGAATCAACATTTTTTTAATGTAATTAAACGTTTTCACTTTTGAAAATCTGAAATTTTGAAAGATTTGTAACACTTGTGCGAAGCTGGGTGGCTAGTTACAATAATAATATAAATGTGGATTTATCTGGAACTGTAGTTAGAAAAAAAAAAACACTTTATTTCATTGTTAACGCATTTATTTATTTATCAGATAGAAAACAAACAGCTGTGCTAAAGACAAACCATTCAAAACAAAAATAAATAACATACATTGAGTCAAAAACAGGTAGTCACAGTAAGCAATAAAATAATTAAAACAGATCTTAAGAATCATTAGCAACAAACAATACATAGTAATAATGCTACTCAAACGGTTACCTAGAAAAAGTGACACAAACATAAACAAATCTTTTTAGGGTTCCGTAGTCAACTAGGAACCCTTATAGTTTCGCCATGTCTGTCTGTCTGTCCGTCCGTCCTCGCTTAATCTCTGTGACCGTTAGCACTAGAAAGCTGAAATTTGGTACCAATATGTATATCAATCACGCCGACAAAGTGCTAAAATAAAAATTGGAAAAAATGTTTTATTAGGGTAGCCCCCCTATATGTAAAGAGGGAAGTCATTTTTTTTTTCATTTCAACCCTGACGTGTGATATATTGTTGGATAGGTATTTAACCCTTAGCCACCTAACGTGTATTCTAGTAACACATTCACCTAACGTCGGTCATGGTGACCGCTTGCGTATAAGTACTATTAGGCAGGTAAAAAGCTCAAAAATTGCTACAAATCAAAACTACATCATGTTCTTCAATTGATTTTATTTCAAATTATTTAATAAACACTTCAAATTAACACTTTTTACTGTTTACTATCATTAATAAAAGTTGACTTACAAATATTTTAACAAATTATAGGCTTTTTAATTAAGCTGAGACCTAAGCAATAACAATCAATGAGACTTCTTAATTTTTTATTATTTTAGTAACTTAAACATATAACCTCTTATATAAAACTATCATTGGCACAATCAAATCACAATCATTACAAAATTACAGCTCTTCTCGCGGCAGCTTACACACATTTTTTGAGAACACTCATCACAAATTGGATTTTGCACTGAAAACACAAATGGAATGTTTTACGTTTCTTTTTTGGGTCGCACGTTGAGCTAGTTTTGTGTGATTCTAATTTGTCAGAGCTGCCTGCCGAAGATGTTCTTGGTTGTTCATCTATTTTGAGAACCCGGCGAATAGCATTTTGAAGTACCCTTTGCACTCCAAACTGGTTTACTCGACGTCTTAAATGGGGTTCAATAAGATCTTCAGCCAGTCGTTTCATGAAATTCAGTCAGGAGACTTTACTGATACTTTGATCACGTTGAGACATGATAAACCTAAAAAAACAACAAGAAAATGTTAAAACTAAAAGTAACGTAACAACCTAGCGTCGGTCACCATGACCGCATACGAAATATATTTACCTGAATCTTTTCACTGCGTGCACGTGTTGCTTGGTCGAGCGCGGAGCGCAAACTGGAGAGGGAGGGGAAAAAGTACACAGAGTCACAGGCGTGGTGCACGAGTAATAACGGAAATATTTGAAAAAATATATTGCATGGAGTCACTGTGACCGACGCTAGGTGGTTAAGGGTTAAAAATGAATAGGGGTTTACAAAAATCATTTTTTGATAATGTCAATAATTTCGGAAATAATCGCTTCAAAAGGAAAAATCAAAGCGTCCCCCCCTCTAACTTTTGACCCGTAGGTAGGTAGGTTTAAAAAATATGAAAAAAATCTGGAAAGTAAAACTTTATAAGCACTTTATAGGAAAATTATTTTGAACTTGATAGAAAGAACAGTTTTTGTACAAAAAAGATAAAAAGGTTGTAAGTACAAAATAATTTCTGCGTACTTAGTATGTCAATACGTAACAAATAGCCTTTTTTTTACTTATAAGCGGGAACACTTATTGTGACGGACGGGAAACTACGGAACCCTATTGGCCGGTTTTTTTTTAACTTTATAGGGCCCTGTACCCGAAGACTAAAAACGGTTATTATTAAGACTTCTGTGTTTGTCCATCTGTCTGTTACCAGGCTGTATTTGGCTAATAAAATAGAATAATTAATATTCTAGGACAACTCACATACAACGTCATCTGATCCCCAAATAAACAGAGCTGGTGTTATAGTAACCAGACGCTGATAATCAAACTGATAAAAAAATAAATATTTTTGATCCTGCACAACCCGCTAGGAGATGATTCTACCCATAACAACAAACAACTCTTATTATGGAACCAGCGCTGAAACCGCGACAAACTATCAGCTGTTTCATACATTATGGTCGGGAGGGAATTGAACTTTTGTTAGAAACAGCTGATATTTTTTTCGCTATTTTTGAGCAAGACCAAAAATTTACGACAAGTTCAAGTAAGAAGGAGTAAATCAAGCCACCTAGCGTAATGAGGTATTATCGTCCATAATTTAAAAAAAAGAAAATATATGTATTACAAAAGGTCAATTACTGCATTTACAAAAATGTATTCAAATCCGTACTAATATTATAAATGCGAAAGTAACTGTGTCTGTCTGTCTCTTCTCCACGCCTAAACCACTGAACCGATATGAATGTTTGGTACAGATATAGTCTGGGACCCGAGAAAGGACATAGAATAGTTTTTATCCCGGAAATTCCCCGGGAACGGGAACTATTATTCTACGCGGACGAAGTTGCGGGCAAAAGCTAGTGTTTAATATGCCAGCTACAAAACTTCATAACTACATTGATAATTCATATTTTTTTTAAAGCTATGGACAACAAACTCATTATACTAGGTGGCTCGATTTAGGAGTCCAGAATTGTAGATAATTCTTCAGTTTTCTCAGTAGATGAATCCGTCAATATCTTGTGAAGAAGAGAAAACCCAGTAACGCTATTTAGTGAATTAGCTTTATGATAAACAACATAATTTCATAAACTAATTCACCAAATTGTGTGGCTGAGTTCTGATAGTCCTTTTATTGGAATCTTCACGCCTTCCCTGAGAAGATAAGCAGAGATGTACAGTCTATTCACTCTGGTACGAAAGACGAGGGACATAATTGAAGGAGGCTATTCAGTATAAAATTCTCATTAAGTACAACATTATTCTATTCTATTATTCTATTCTATTCTAATGATGTTATAAGTAAAAAAGTGTAGGTAGATAGGTTAGGTTACCCAAACGAAATTTTATCTTCAAAAACGGCACACTAACGCACACATACATTACACGTCAAAGTAGGATGACATGATTTAAGAAGTAGTGCGAGTGAAAAAGAGATAAACGTCAAATGTCAACGCGTTACTCAGTATCATGTTTGTCAATTGGCAAACTTTTAATGTGCCACTTTTTGACTGCATATAACCTATCTACACTTTTTCAACCGACTTCAAAAAAAGGAGGAGGTTCTCAATTCGACTGTATGTTTTTTTTTTTTTTTTTATGTTTGTTACTCGATTTCTCGAAGACGCCTGGACCGATTTCAAAAATTCTTTTTTTATTTGAAAGGGTATGCTTGTCATTTGGTCCCATTGTCACCAGGTCAGGACCTGGTGGTGGAAACCCTGAGAAATTGAGGGCATCTCTAGAAAATTGTAGGCAAGCATCGGGTAAAAACTTAATATTAATGTGTATATCTGATGAGACTACAATACCATGGAGGTTTAGGGCTGATCTGATGATGGAGACGACAGATAATCAAGGGAACTCCTCAACGGTACAACTTAGGTACCTCGTCTTTGGGCTCATTTTATTCGTGATGACGAGATCTTTACACCGAGATGGGTTATGACTGCCACTGCAAGCTCCGTGATGCAGGTGCAGTACAGTTAAGGGAACTCCTTAATGGTTGATAGCAGCTACATAGTGTTTGGGCTTATTTTATTCGTATTACTAAGCCCTTTACACCGAGATTGATTATAATGCAGATTCGATAGTGAAGACAAATTACAGTTTAAGGATATCCTAAATGGTTTGTAGCAGCTACCTCGTGTTCCAGCTTCATTGAAGTTAGTTTTACACTAAAATTGGTTATGATTTGTCGTTTTGAATCGACAATTTAAATGAGTATTATAAAAATGCATTCATATTATAGAAGAAGTTTTAATGTATATTGTCTGCGTTGTTAAACGTTTGATGCTTTTTTTACATCTGGATGAAACTTGGTATGGACATTGGCAGCCTGGATAGGTCCTTTCGTCAGACATTGGGACTCGACACTAAAAAGTTAAAAATAAAAAACTTTTTACAAAAAAAAAATAACCGCCTTCTGGTGGCTTCTCTTCTGCCAGTCAATTTGTGTTGCCACCGACTTCCAAAATTTTAGTTATTTTTAAGTTTTTAGTTTTTGAAGGCGGTTATTTTTTTTTTGTAAAAAGTTTTTTTACTTATAACATCATTGATTAAGTACATAATAATATGTGATATAAAAATCAATAATTTTGTTTTTGACAAATTGTCTCATAAAATAAATAAACTGTTGATACGTGTGCTAGATACCCATCGAACGAGAACGGTAAATAATCAAAGTGAAATAAATGCCTTAAGTTATGAATATTCTTTAAGAGAAGTAGAACAATTATAATCTTGAACAATAATATTATAATACCAGCATATTACTGTCCCACTGCAGGGCAAAGGCGTCTTCTCATACAGAGAAGGCACGAGCATTGATCACCACGCGTGCTCAAGGCGGATTGGCAATTTCGGACTTATATTAACTACAAGTCCAGGTTTCCTCACTATGTTTTCCTTCACCGATGTCTGTGATGTCCAAAATTAACTAAGAGAGTACATATCAATTTAAATTATATAATTAAACAGTGGAATAAAACTTACCAAGTCAATATTGTATGGAATATTAGGCGCATTTGTGGTTACTATTTAATATATAGTGTCTATGTATCTTATCTATTTTGTGGTTTCTTTAATTGTTGTATTATGTATAGGATGTTTGAAAAATTACGGATACATAACGTCGCTAAAAAAAAATGTATAGTATATAAATTAAAAATTAAAAAAACCCTAGTGACCCTGACTGCTAAGCCGGAGGTCGTGGGTTCGATTCCCACCCAGGACAAACTTTGTGTGATGAGCATGATTGTTTGTTCTGTGTCTGTCATTATTAGGTATGTATATCAGTTGTCTGGTTACCATAGTACAAGCTCTGCTTAGTTTTGGATCAGATGACAGTGTGTGAGTTGTCCCAGGATACTTATTTATTTACCCATGCGGATGGAACGGGTCGCTAGTAAAAAAACTTGTTTATCAAAGTAAACAGCTTTCTTAAACCTTGGAACGCAGGTGATTCGAGACACAATTTAATTAAAAGGCAATGGTGCCGATTCTCTTATTCACAAAATAACCTAAATTGAGGTTAAGTGCATCATTCTCTTTCCTTTTCATTAAGAAAAGGACAGAATATAAATTACTAGCTTTTGCCCGCGGCTTCGCTCGCGTTAAAAAGAGACAAAAATCCCTTCAACTATCTCCACTTAAAAAATCACGTCAATTCGTCGCTCCGTTTTGCCGTGAAAGAAAGACAAACATACAGACAGACAGACAGACACACTTTCCCATTTATAATATTAGAATAGTTAGTTAAGTCCTGTCAAATTAAGATACTTTTTTTTTGGGAGTGGGAAATCATCAAATGGCTGCTCCCGTCCTGGGTGCGGCGGGAGGGCGTGTCAGACTTTTACCAGACGTCCGTCACTCGCTCAAGGCCACGCGTTTTATGCCTACCGCTTCGCGTATCGTCGACGATGCAACGAACACCGGGCTGTCGCGCGCCCGGCTGAGTGCTCGCGCGTCACGGGTACAGCGCTGACTATCAAAATGCCGAAACCACGTAATTATTGCGTGATTATTGTGCAATTCCCCTGTTTCTCAATTCTCTTGTTTCCCTTTTGATTATTTATTAAAATTATTCACGCGGTTTTGGATATTTTCGACACTAAAATATATTAGTCGGGAATTCAAGGAACGAAAAATATGCATCAGTCTATTTATTAATCTGTGCTTTTACTGACTAAAACCACAGATTAATAAATAGTTACTACGTAACAGATACTTCACTCCAATACAAAAACCAAAATACCTACGCTATAATAGCCTACAAAATCATAATAATAATACCAGTTGTTTGCAGCAAGGAGAAATGTACCATAAGTACGCACAAAGAGAGTTGAGATTCTTTTGCCCGCCGCGCGACTAACGTGTGTGTGTGTCGTCCAGCAAATCTGCTAGGGTTATACGTATGATGACAATGGTAATAAAACGAATGTTTTAGAAAAACAATTATTATTTTATTTGTTGATCAAATATTTTTTAGTTTGATAAAATGACCGATGCATATTTTTCGTTCCTTGAATTCCCGACTAATATATTTTAGTGTCGAAAATATCCAAAACCGCGTGAATAATTTTAACAAATAATCAAAAGGGAAACAAGAGAATTGGGAAACAGGGGAATTGCACAATAATCACGCAATAATTACGTGGTTTCGGCATTTTGATAGTCAGCGCTGTACCCGTGTCGCGCGAGCACTCAGCCGGGCGCGCGACAGCCCGGTGTTCGTTGTATCGTCGACGATACGCGAAGCGGTAGGCATAAAACGCGTGGCCTTGAGCGAGTGACGGACGCCTGCTAAAACCCACTCATGTTCCTTCGGTTGCCCTTTATGTTCCGGGGTCACGGTAACTATTATAAAAATTTCGCAACCCCGGCAGGCGTTGGCCCTGTTGGGCCCCAAATTAAGACACTCATAGATAATTTAGATGCGATTAAAAACATGGCGATTAAAAATACGCTACGCGACATGACTAGACAAATATGTATCTTCTGACCTTTTCTTAATAAAATGAAAAGAGAAATAACTTAAATTTGAATTAACTTAAATTTAGCTAAGTTTGTGAACAAGAGAATCAGCACCGCGCAGCGCGACAGCCGGCCGTCGCTTGGTCGTCGAAAGGTTAAACTTTAAAAGATTTCAGCTCCTCGAACGTCATCCTCGAATCAGCACCATTTTTTTTGGTGAGTGGGAAATCATCAAATTGCTGCTCCCGTCCTGGGTTAGGGGGGTGTGGTGTGTGTGGTGTCAGACTTTTACTGACTAAAACCCACTCATGTTCCTTCGATTGCCCTTTATGTTCCGGGGTCACGGTAACTATTATAAACATTCCGCAACCAGAATGAGCACCATTACCGTAATAAATTCTGGCGAATATTATTACCAAACATACTGTATACGTCAAAAATTCCGGTATGTTTAATGATAGTTAACTAAACTTTAATGGTTACCTACTTTAGTAGTGGTCAAATAGATATTTGTATCTATGATGTGGTTACAACCGTGTTTTTCATGAGTTTGCTACTTTGACCTAATTTGTACTAAAATTGACTGTCATCAAAACCATAGAGAATAATATACACTAATGCCCTTACTAATACACTGTGTAAAGTTATGCAATGAATAAAGCCTGTGTAACCATACATTTTTTGACGTATAAACTTGTCATAACTTTATGCAGCGTTTATTAGTAAGGCGCTAATAGTTAAAAACAGTATAACAATATTCAACTCCATAATATATTTCTTGCATAATTTTAAAATAGACTTTCGAAGATCCTTAACAGTCATTACGTGTAGTCAGAAGCCAGAAGCTCTGACCAGTCCATCCAAGAGGTACCGTGTCGCCCAGTTACTGTGTTGTGGAGGTCTGATAGGCAGTCGCTTCACGTAAAACACTGGTATCCAGCTGAATCCGGTTAGGCTGGAAGCCGACCCCAACATAGTTGGGAAAGGCTAGGGAGATGATGAGTGCCTCCTACTACTTATATTTAAAAGTGATTCATACAATAATAGGGATGATAAAAACATAAAAAAACATTGCATTCAGTTGACTCCGTCCATTAGACCGTCCATATATACTGAAAACGTTTTTTTGCTTGATAAAATAAGTGAAAAATCGGCCAAGTGCGAGTCGGACTCGCGCACGAAGGGTTCCGTACTATCATCTCAAAAAAATACGAAAAAAAACACGTTTATTGCATGGGGACCCCCCTTAATATTTTATTTTTGTAAATTTTTAGTATTTGTTATTATAGCGGCAACGGAAATACATTTGTGAAAATTTCAGGTTTGTAGCTATCACGGTTTATTAGATATAGCCTGGAGACAGACAGACAGCGGAGGCTTAGTAATAGGGTCCCGTATTACCCTTTGGGTACGGAACCCTAAAAAATACAAAGATAAAGAGCATCAAAGATTTAGAGTGCAAGTACAGATTAATAAATAGTTACTTACTACGTGTGCAAGCTTGTGACGTCACTTATCAGTTTCTACCTAGGCCTGAGGGCCTAGCCAAGTGGCATTGTAGAATAGAAAACGAAAGCGAATAGATTGTCAAATGTATGGAATTGACATAAGCTTTCGCTAAACAATTTGACATCTCCATACATTTGACAATCGTTTTCGTTTCGCTATCTATTCTACAATGCCACTTGTCTAGGGTGGCTCACTTCACGCGAAACGCAACAAATATATCGTCGTCTTTTGTTTACGAAAAAAAAATACGTGTCAAATGAAAATTAGTTAATCATTTAAATGACGGATTAAATCGTTTTTATTAGTCATCTAGACTATTGCTTCAAAAACATTTAGATTTCTGCTTACTCAATATTATAATGAGCTAATTTTAACTGTAATTAGGTAATTAATAATGACGTCATTATGTTATTATAAGTACCTGGGCGATTGAGTTAGTTCGGGATAATTTTATATTTAAAAAATACAAATTATTTATTTCTAATAGATCATTAAAAAGGCACTTAAGAACCTCATTTATAGTTAAAATTAATTATTGTTATTGATAAGCATATTTACAAAGAAAAAAGTGTGTGTAGAAAACTTAAACAAAATCTGAAATATCTATAATATGTATTTGTACAGTTCGAATGTTTACAAAATGTCCTCACAATTTCATCCAAATCTTTTAAGAATGGTTCTAAAAATAAGCGTCACAATAAGAAAAATATGTAACTTTCTGCTTTCTCTAATATATTAAAAACTTTTAATCCCTGAAATATTATTAATAAATCACTCACCTGAAAAAAAGGCACTTTAGAACCTCAATTATAGTTAAAATTAATTATTGTTTACAAAAAAATACATAAAGTCTGTGTAGGTAGAAAACTTAAAAACAAAACTGCAATATCGCTGCGTGTCGCGGGTTTGATTCCCGAACGGAACAAATATTTATACAGTCCTGTGGGTTTACAAAAAAAAACTCTCACAATTTCTTCCAAATCGTTAGAACTGTTTTGGAGATACGCGAAATATCATATTTCCTGATATTTAAATAATGAGTCAGTAACTTTTTTTATATTATATTAAATAAACAATTTCAACAAACTTAATTAATATACTGTGTTTGCATTTCATTTAATGCACAATAATACGTAAAATGCACCGAATTTGAGTATTTTAAGAAATTTTTTACTTGGCCACATGAGTTTCGGTCGGATACTAGAAATATGCTATCTTATAAGAATGACTCTAAAAACAAACGCCATAATAAGAAAATGTAAGTTTCCGCTTTCTCTAATTTTTTTTTTTTTATAATTATTTAAACTTGCTTAATTTCTGAAATATTAATAAAAAATCACTCACCTAAAAATTATTACGTAACACAAAATTCACATCACAAATTATATTTAAAAAAAAAACCACTACCACAGATCACTAAACTAAAAAGTACAATAAAGTGACAGAGGAAATACAATGTGTTTATTTTAATACATATAAAACTTTTACTCAGCATAATTTTCTCTTCCGTATGTAGTGATTGATATAATAATAAAGTGTAGAACGTTTGTTCGTTTGTTTGTTGACTAAGCAGTAGAAATTGTGACAATTATGGCATTTCTATTTTGTGACATAACATAGACAGTTATGCCCTTACTAATAATCACTGTGTAAGTGTGTGTGTGTATGCAATGAATAAAGCCTGTGTAACCATACATTTTTTGACGTATAGACCTGTCATAACTTTATGCAGCGATTATTAGTAAGGCGCTTACTGTTTTTCCACAATTATTCTTACCCCCTAGCAATAAACGCAATAAACAAAATGGCGGCAGAAATTTCACTACTACCCCAAAAAGAAAATCGTACGAGCATAGATTATTAAATTTTATTTGTGGGAAATTTATCCAAGTACGTAAATAACCAAACTTGTTCCTACAAAAGTAGTCTGTAAGTAATAAAAATAAGGACTTAAATGAAATGGGATACCCCGACAGCCGGCTGTCGGTTGGGTGCCAAGAGGTTTCTCATAATATGTGACATTTTCTACATTTTACTTTTCAATTTCTATACAATTGAAATAACTATAAATTTGTTAATATTTTCTTATATTTTAATATACTATGTTTCGCCCGCGGCTTCGCCCGATTCAATGTCAATACTTCCTTTCCCTATTTCCCTCTTTTATTCTTGAATATCCAAAAATTATTTTTATGTGGCTACCTACTCTTCACAAAGAACACACCCTGCAAGTTTCATGTCTCTAGGAGCAGCGGTTTGGACTGTGCGTATTATATACACTACACGAGCTCATTCCCTCATCTCCATTTTACCACCGGACATCCAGACGTACGGCGGGATACCACCCTTTCTTGGTTAATATTCCTCATATCCGCACGCAGCGCTTCTCAAAATCGTTTATAATGCGCACCGCAAAGGAATGGAACTATGCCGGCGTCTGTGTTTCCAAATTCATATAACCCGGAAGTACACACATCAAAAGTGTCTAGGGATATTTCAATTAAACCTAAATTACTAAAATTCTATTAACTTTTTGTTAAAACATGTACACATTAAAATAAACCTTGTTTAATAGACTATTTAATCTGATAATAAACTTTTAGATAAAGTTAAATTAAAAAAAAAACTTAGAAGAAGAGGAAAAACTCAAACAAAATTTCAATCTTAACTTTATTTTTGAAACATCAAAACTTAAACAAAACAACATTTTTTTTATAAAAGTTCTTGAAAACTTAAAATTAATATTCCGTGGATCCACCTAAGACTCTCCTGACACATCTGCAGCGGTTCTGCATACTCAAAACAAGGGTGTCAATATCCTGTTGTGGAATACTGTCCCATAATTGCCGTTTCTGAAGCCATGAAGACCAGTCAGAGCGTTATATCCAGGCTTTGGTCATGTTATCGTGTCACGGAGGAAGTGGTGGAACGGCACCGAGGACCTCAACGCATTACAACACATGTACAGGACCGATTCATAGTAAATGCTGCACGAAGTCAACTAAATGCAGCGGCGATGCAATTGGTTCAAACGCTACAGAGAGAGTATGGTTTGCTGGAAAGCGGTCAAACTTTGAGAAGGCGACTGCATGAAGTCAATCTACGTGCTCGTAGGCCATTTTGGGTATCAGCACTTAGGAGAGGTAATCGAGGAAGAAGATTACAATGGGCTATTGCACACGAAAACTGGAACCATTCTCAATGGTCACTTGTGCTTTTCACTGATGAATCTAGGTTTGGATTTCATCCTGATTCGCGAAGAGTACGCGTTTGGAGAAAACCTGGACGTTGGAATCGACTGCAGCACCCACAACAAGTTCATGCATATTAAGGTGGCACGATTATGGTTTGGGCAGGAATTCGTCTCGGCGGTAGAACGGACCTCGTTTGGATACAAGGCAATATGACTGCTCGAAAATACCGAGATGAGGTGCTAGAGCCTGTAATCTTGCCCCACAGACAGCAAATGGGACAAAATTTCCAGCTAATGCACGACAATGCCCGTCCACATACGGCGCGTATCGTTACAAGTTGGTTACAACAGCATGTTATCCAAGCTTTAGACCGGCCTGCACAATCCCCTGACTCAAATCCTATTGAGCATGCCAGGAATATGCTTCATAGAAGAGATCGTAGGAATTTCCCTGTTGATATTGTGCATCAAAACCAGCTTTTCTTGCATCTTAGCAGGATTTGGGACAGTACTTCACAACAGGATATTGACACCCTTGTTTTGAGTATGCAGAACCGCTCCAGATGTGTCAGGAGAGTCTTAGGTGGATCCACGAATTATTAATTTTAAGTTTTCAACAATTTTTATAAAAAAAAATTGTTTTGTTGTTTAGGTTTTGAAATTTCAAAAATAAAGTTAAATTGAAATTTTGTTAAGTTTTTCCTTTTCTTCTAAGTTTTTTTTTTATTTAACTTTATCTTAAAGTTTATTATCAGATTAGATAGGCAATTAAACAAGGTTTATTTTAAAGTGTAGGTGTCTTAACAAAAAGTTAATAGAATTTTAGTTATTTAGGTTTAATTAAAATATCCCTAGACACTTTTGATGTGTGTATTTAAGAAACGAGTGCATAGGCATCTACTGGGTAAGCTCGCTCCATCGTAGGCTCCGTCTGTGCCCTCGGGCTGGTATGGGACCAAGAGCAAGCCCATAATAATAATAAAAAAAATGTATATCAACAGTCAGTCAGTCAGTTCATCCTTTTACAGTAGTAATGAAAGACACGGGTCAACCAGCGGACAACAGCTAGTAAATATAAAAAAAATATCTTAGGACGACTTACACACGGCCATCTGATCCCTAACTAAGCATAGCTTGTACTCTGGTAACCATAAACTGATAAATATCTTCTATATATATAAAACAAAGACGGGTTTGTTACAACACTTATAACTCGAGATCGGCTAGACCAATTTTCATGGTTTTTGGTTCGTTGGATTTGTCCCCGCCCCGAACAGCAGAATACATCTTAAAAATAATGAAAACTCGACGAGAACATAATTATAAAAGATGAATCATTTTCCCTTAATGTTACTTTGTTTCGTACCTGTCAAACATTTGTTGTCCATCCTGTCAAATACTATAAGTAATGGTTGACATGCGTTCAGAAATAATGACAAAAAACTTTCATGTCTAAACCACTGAACTGATTTTAATGAATTTTGGTACAGAGATAGTGTTGACCTTGAGAAAGAACATAGGATAGTTTTTATTCCGAACTTTTGGAGAGTTCTCTTGAAAACGCCATATAACCGACATCCACGCGGGCGAAGCCGCGGGCAAAAGCTAGTTTTTATATAATTTATAAATACGTACATATTAAAAAAAATATAGAAAGTCGTGTTAGTTACACTATTTATAACTCAAGAAAAGCAGATTCGATTTGCCCGAAAAAATAATCAATCAAAATATCACTCTAGCCGTTACTTTATTAAAAATGGTATAACAAAACGCAGCTGATAGGTCCTTTCGACGACCAAGTGACAGCCGGCTGTCACGCTGCTATTGTCTTTCTATTGTGTCTCGAATCTCGTGTGTTCGAAGGTTCATTGTTTGTGTTTCGAGTTTCTAAGTTTATTGTGCCGATATTAACTTATCAATGCCATACAGCGACCTAGACGATCAAATCTTTCTCGACAAAGTCGTAATGCAAGAAGAATTCAAATTATTTCGAAATAGTGCTAATACTATTTTGAATAGAACCTCATTGGATCTTCTGTGAATTATTTTATCAAGGGTTGCTGGCCTTCTTTCGTCGAAAAAAGTTGAGAACGCCATTTGTATTTCTTTTTAATTTCTTATTTTTTACAACAGATAATGACCGTTGCCTGTTTTTTTTTTTTGCTATAACGGCCAGTTTACACAAGTTTAAAAATATTAAAACTCTATAGTGAGTGCTCTAAACTCTAAATGAGGGTTTTTGCGTATCGACATGACATTGACAGATATGTCAAAATTCACCAATCATGCTGCAGTTGGACCTCACGCCTACGTATTGCCATCTAGCGGATTGCTCATACGCAAAAACCCTCATTGGTAAAACCTATTTTATTAACCTAATAATATTATTATTGTCAAAGTTATAGTTCAGCCCTAGAATACAAAAAATATCTATATGTATATAAGTAAATGGTTATAATGTAAAACCGAAGTAGAATTGTTGCGGAATGTTTATAATAGTTACCTTGACCCCGGAACATAAAGGGCAACCGAAGGAACATGAGTGAGTTTTAGTCAGTAAGAGTCTGACACGCCCTCCCGCCGCACCCAGGACGGGAGCAGTCATTTGATGATTTCCCACACGCCAAAAAAAATACTTTAAGAATTGTATACGAACTTTATAAAATAAAAACAAAAAACAATTTTAAAATTTCGGGAACTAATGCATATACACATAGACATATTTGTCCGACGTTAAGGACCTCAAATCAACAACGCCAATCTTTAATATAGACATTTTCAACAAAATAAAAATAACAAGCAAATCCGCAGAAAAAACAAAGTATGACAACATCGCTGACTTAGCAAGGTCATTACTAAGAAATTACAATAAAATTAGCTTATTAGGCGGAAACAAGTTGTTCTTATTAAACATTATTTGTTTCACACATGTTAGAATGTACTTTAGGTGGTGTTGTGACCTGAATAGTCCTACAGGGTATCTGTTTGCGCGTGTAAAAGAAATAGCGTGATGGTTCAGTGGCTTAGGGACATGCCTTTTATGTGAGAGGTTGTGGGTTTCGAATACGGGCCACCAATGGGATTGTTTCAATACATATGTACTTTTTGAAATTTATCTTCACATCCCGGTTGTCATTCGTAGAAGTTTGACTTTTCTGACTCGCATATACCTGACGACTGATGATGACGGGCCTGTTGGTCTAGTGTTCAGTGACCCTGACTGCTAAGCCAGAGGTCGTGGGTTCGATTCCCACCCAGGACAAACTTTGTGTGATGAGCATAATTGTTTGTTCTGTGTCTGGGTGTTATTTATCTATAATATGTATGTATTTAAAAATTATATAAGTATGTGTATATCAGTTGTCTGATTACCATAACACAAGCTCTGCTTAGCTTGGGATCAGATGGCCGTGTGTAAGATGTCCCAGGATGTTTACTTATTTATTTATTTATTATTTACCTGCGCTTCCGGGGCGTGTCAGTTTTTTACTGAGTAGCCTAAGGGTTAAAATTAAAATAAAACAATGAACATTATTGCCTGTATCATGTTTATACCGGTCCCATAGTCTGCTTAAAATAAGCAATAACAATACTGACATGTAAAAGTGTTATTAACCAATTCACAACATATAATTACTATAATTTCTTTCCCAGGTCGGGTTTAAAGGCTATGGCATATCTCCCGCGAACCTGTCCGCATCAGGCAGCTTTAGTTTCTCCGACGGAAAGACATACTCCATCACCCACGGCTCCGTCATCATCGCCGCCATCACCTCCTGCACCAACACCTCCAACCCCAGCGTGATGTTGGGCGCTGGTGAGTGGACTAAACTATAGCATATCTGAAGTATAGGTCTACTAAAGATGAGAGCACTTTGTTTGAGGGTCCTTCCACGGAGTACAGAGTCCCGAGTTTAGTAGTTCCCGTTCCCGGGGGATTTCCGGGATGAAAACTATCCTACGTCCTGTCTCGGGTCCCAGACTATATCTGTACCAAATTTTATTTATATCGGTTCAGTGGCGTGAAGAAGAGACAGACAGACAGACAGACAGAGTTACTTTCGCATTTATAATATTAGTACGGATTTATTTTTTATCGTTGGGGAAACCCTTATAGACTATCACCCGTAGGGGCAAGACGGAGAGGTATGTATGTCTTACAGATTGATACCACTATGGTGTTCCTCAACCGACCAATGGACGGAGGTACGGGATTCACTCGCGCTTTCACCGCCAGGCCTAAGAATACCTGCTTCACCCGAAGCGTTAGGCTCGATTTTTGGCTGCATTGGTCGTTTTCCTTAACTTGTTCCTAAATCTTAAGTACCTTACGTGTAGTACCTTTGTATCGAGGTCGGTGTTCCGACCAGTGCACAAGCCACCTCTTAGAAGACCGCGATAACCCCTAATGAGATTCCGTCGGCCGTCACCGTCTGCAAATTCTGTAGAACGGAAATGGTGTCCACAAGCCGTTGCAGACCTCCTCTAGTCTCAAAGGGAGGATTGGAACACACCGGAACGCCTTCGTACAACGGTGTTTTACAATTTATTCATAAACAAATTAATAGCAGAGTAAGACCAGCCTGTTGGTCTAGTGGTTAGTGACCCTGACTGCTAAGCCTATGTCGTGGGTTCGATTTATATCCAGGACAAAATATGTGTGATGAGCATGATTGCTTGTTCTGTGTCTGGGTGTAATTTATCTATCTATACATATAATAAAATTGTAAAAGGTCGGTGTCTGTACATGGAAGATAAATAAGAAAAACTTTATTAGGGGAACTTTATATACGCAATAGAAGCCAAAACAATGATTTTTAGAATTTTTGTCTGTTTGTCTGTATGTCTGTTTGTCTGTACGTTTGTTCAGGCTAAACTCAAAAACGGCTTAACCTAATTGGATGCGGTTTTCACTAATGCGTTGCGGTTTGCAGGGATTAACATTTAGTCTTTGTTTTGTTTCAATCGGTTCATAAATAAAAAAGTTATATCAATTTAAGAAATCGCATCATCACATCAATCAATCAAATAAAATGCCACAATATTGTACTTATCCTTACCGTAATAAATGATTTCATATTCAAGTCTATTTCAACACCTACTAATTACTTTTTGAATTACTCAAATCGGACATTTCATTCAAAAGATATTAAACGCAAAGCGCAACGGTTTAAATTTCTTCGTAGTTTTCGTTTAATTTCGCTAGATGGCGCTGTACCGTGTGTAAAAAGTGGTGTTAAGATTTTTGTGAAAATAATGACCCTCCCAGGCAGCTTTCCTTCGTGCAAGTTCTATCCCTGTTGTAAAAAGTGTTTGGTTGTCGATGCGTTTGTGATAAATATTGGGTCGTTTGGTCAATAACAAAAAGTAATTACTTAATTTAGTAAATTGATTAATTGCTTACTAACCCCTTGCAGGTTCTATCCCTGGTTCGATTTGTATGTGTTATATTATAGTCATTTCGCATGCTAAAAACACTGAGGGGTATCGTAAATCAAAACTTATAAACTTACAATAAAACTGTAGAAAGGTCAATTCTGTACATTGAATACGACATATTCAAAACTAGCTTTTGCCCGCGACTTCGTCCGCGTGGCATAATATTTCCCGTTCCCGGGGGTTTTCCGGGACGAAAGCTATCCTATGTCGTTTCTTGGGTCCCAGACTATATCTGTACTTAATTTCATTCAAATCGGTTCAGTGGTTTAGGCGTGAATACAGTATATTAATATTTCCCTGTTAATATTAATACGGTATCCGATATAAGTTGTTAATTTTGTACAACTGCCGTTTAAATAATTTAATTTAGAGATATCACAGAGTTTTAAAATTATTCCGCAGCAACGTACGAGAAGTAGCAAGACTGGCCGCTGGCTTTGCAGTTATTCATAGCTTATACATCAGAACAACACATAATATTGTGCTCCATAACATTGCATCATGAGCCACAGGAACCGATATGTAACCAAAAACTTAACTCCGCTGCCGCGGCTAAACGCAGCGCGAGGCACAAAGCTCCGGTGGGATCTCATAGCGAAATAGAGACTGTGACTGTCGCAACCCAGTGGTCACGCCTTTTTGAGGAGTGGCTGGAAAGGCACCACGGCGCTCTCACGTATCGCCAGAAACAGGTCCTCATCAGACACGGATATCTGCGAAAAAGGTCGTCTAGAGCACACGGTGGAGCATACGGTGGTAATATGCCTCGCTTGGGTGGGCCACCGCCGTGTTCTTGCAGAGGCGATCGGCAGGGGTGACTGAATGGGAAGCCATCGCTTCCTTCTGCGAAGCAGTCATGCTGGAGAAGGAGGCGGCGGCGCGCATGACGCAGCGTCAAGCCTCACGCCCGGGACAGTGACCCAGACGTAGACGTCGAGAGTCGCAAGACGACTACCAGCCACCGTAGGCACAGGACTGCGAATGGCGAGCGTTGGGTAGCTCGCCGCCGGATAAGGACCGTTTGTTCCACTCGGGCCTTAAAGAGCAGTCAGCACGTGCCGGGGTTATGGATTAATTCTAATAGTTACCGCTGCCCCGGAAGTAAACTCACTGACTAATATCAACGCGTTCGTTGATATTTAACAATAACTAACTAAATACATGAAACTTGGAGGAATTATTCTTTGTGTAGAGTAAGCCTAAGCTACTAAGAAAGGATTTTTTTAAATCAACCTCTAAAGAGCTTAAAATTGTGGATAGAAGTCCGACATACACGCGGGCGAAGCCGCGGGCAAAAGCTAGTCTATAATATGTATGTACTTATAAATTATACAAGTAGGTTTATTACTTGTTTAGTTACCATAGCCTGTAACAATTTCCACACAGCCATCTGATCCCAGAGCCGGCTCTGGGATCAGATGGCTGTGTGTGCTTATTAATCAATAATCCTGTGTTTATCACCAGGTCTCTTGGCGAAGAAGGCAGTTGAGAACGGCCTGTCGGTGCTCCCGTACATCAAGACCTCGCTGTCGCCAGGGTCTGGAGTCGTCACCTATTATCTCAGGGTAGGTTTTTGATAACTATAAAGCTTTAGCTGTGTGTCAATGATATTATAAAAAAGGTGTAGACTGTGTAGATAGGTTACCTAAACAAAATGCTATCTCCTAAAACGGCACACTAACGCACACATACATTACACGTCATAGTAGGATGACATGATTGAAGTAGTGCGAGTAAAAAAGAGATAAACGTCAAATGTCAACGCGATACTCAGTATCATGTTGGTCAATTGGCAAACTTTTAAAGTGCCACTTTTTGACTGCATATAACCTATCTACACCTTTTTTATTTATAATATCACTAGCTTTTGCCCACGGCTTCGCTCGCGTTAGAAAGAGACAAAAAGTAGCCTATGTTACTCCCCATCCCTTCAACTATCTCCACTTAAAAAATCACGTCAATTCGTCGCTCCGCCGTGAAAGAAAGACAAACATACAGACAGACAGACATACTTTCCCATTTATCATATTAGTATGGATTGAACCATTGTATTAAAATACCGAAGTTTGTTCTACTTATACGCTTAAAATGTTTAAGATTAAAATGCCGAGTGATTAAAATATTGAATGATTAAAAATATCACTCGAAGGATTTTTTTTTGGGAAGTGGGAAATCATCAATGACTTCTCCCAGCCTGGGTGCGCCGGGAGAGCGTGTCAGGCTTTTACTGACTAAACCCCACTCATGTTCCTTCGGTTGCCCTTTATGTTCCGGGGTCACGGTAACTATTATAAACATTCCGCAACCCTGGCATCACTCGAAGGATCCCTGCTTCTAATATATTTGACAGAGGACTACTCTGCGAGGCTTATGGGTGGTTTAAAATAAAAGATGTTGATGATGTTGATATTGTATCGATTCAAAGTGTTTGTTTTATATAAATTCATATAGCTTACAATGTGAGCACTATGTTCTTTACATTTCTTCTGACTGTCATTGACTGAATGTACTCTGGCAGCTGGGATTTTGTCATGCACACTCAAATGTCTCACTGACGGTGGCGTGTGTGTTGGATCATTTGGTTCCCTTTAAAATGGTTGAGCTATTTGGTGCCAATCCACACGTCATGTCCGTGAACGGGCGCTGTCTGCTGAGACTGGTCATCTCTTAGCTGCCACAGTTATTTTAAAATTTGTTTTGTTTATTTTAATATTTCTAACATGTCCGACTTGTTACGTTGTTCTCACATAGTACCTTAGATACAACAACGAATGATGTAACCAAATTATTGTAATATATTAATTTTAAAAGAGTGTCCATGGAGTTTCTTGCTCTCTCTTCTCCATGGGACCTACTTTTTGGAACGAGCAACTAGCTTCATTTTTCTGACAGACTGACACCTTGACGATTCAAATGTACCTGTAATTGGTATAATTGAATAAAATAGTTTTGTGTTTGAGTTGAGTTTGATGTTTATTTGTTTGTTTCAGGAATCTGGCGTAGTCCCGTACCTAGAGAAGCTAGGATTCGACATAGTGGGCTACGGCTGTATGACCTGCATCGGTAACTCTGGACCCATCGATGACAACATCGCCAACACTATTGAGAAGGTAAGTTTCGTGGCGACATCTATTACCAACTAGCTGTCCCCCGCGGTTTCACCCGCGTTACATCAGATTTTTGGTTTAAAAAAAAGATAAAAAGTATTCTATGTCCGTCCCCTGGTCCTAAGCTACCTCCCCACCAATTTTCAGCCAAATCGGTTCTGCCGTTCTTGCGTTATAAAATGTGTAACTGACACGACTTTCTTTTATTAACCGACTTCAAAAAAGGAGGAGGTTCTCAATTCGTCTGTATGTTTTTTTTTTGTATATTTGATACGCTATATCTCCGTCAATTGTAAACGGATTTTGATGGTTCTTTTTTTGTTTGATAAGTCATGATTCAGGGGTGGTCCCATATAAATTTTGTGGCGATCGGTTCAGTGCTTCTTGAAAAATTCACCAAGAACAAAAAAAAAATGACGAAATATTCATAGACGATGTGTGCTTTTTCTTCAAGTTTCTATTTTCGTTTTATAAGATTGTAAGTAGTTTTATTTTGAAAATAAATTACTTTGAAAGATTCTACACACAGTCAAACATTGAGAGTCGACACTAAAAAGTAATAACTGCCTTCAAACCTAAAAACCCTAAAATAACTAAAATTTCGGAAGTCGGTGGCTTCTTTTCTGCCATTCAATTTAATTGCCACCGACTTCCGGAATTTTAGTTATTTTAGGGTTTTTAGTTTTTGAAGGCGGTTATTATTTTTTTGATAAAAGTTTTATATATAGATAACATCTTACATCGCACAAACAGATTTTGACGCGACATTAACATAATATACAAAATCCCGACTATAACCTATGTGCAGTAGCCCACCAGACACAACACTTCTGGTCGGAGGATCCTCCCTTTTCAATGGAGGATGAGGGACTTTACACTCTGTTCCTCATATCTTCTGGCATAGCGATCTGTGAGGTTATATCAGTTGTGTGGTCTCAGTACAAGCTTATTTAATTATTACTAGCTTTTGCCCGCGACTTCTTCCTCGTGGAATAATAGTTCCCGCTCCCGGGGGATTTCCAGGATAAAAACTATCCTATGTTCTTTCTCGGGTCCCAGACTATATCTGTACCAAATTTCATTCAAATCGGTTCAGTGGTTTAGGCGTGAAGAAGAGACAGACAGACAGAAAGACAGACAGACAGACAGACAGAGTTACTTTCGCATTTATAATATTAGTACGGATTAATATTTATCCTATAACGGTTTAAATTTTTCGAACCTCCGACGCAAAAACGACGGGGTGTTATAAGTTTGACGTGTCTAATGGAAACGGATGATCCGATTTTAATGCGGTTTTTGTTTGGTGGAAATCGGTTCAGGTCTTCAAGGTCATCAGGTCGTTTGTTAGGTGTGATAGGAATGTTACACGCTCAGTTTGCTTGCAAGCATATGTGGGATCTGACATTTGAAACACTAATGTCTTCTGGAACCACTAAGCTGGTCTGCTGTTAGGGCTCGGAAGATAGGAGACGTAACCCTGGACTGCCTTTCAGTAAACCCATTGAGTTTGGGCTCGTTGGATTTGTCTTAACTAGTTCTCTTTATGTTTCTAATTGACGAGTTTTTTGGTCTGGGTTTTTTTTTAATTTTTAAATTATTGGGTTTTATTCAGACGTACACTAAAAATAATATTCACACGCCATCGTACATTTTGTCTGACACCGGCGGCAACGCTCTATAATGCTTTATTTATTTGCGGAGAAAGACTTAAGTAAAGATTTAGAGGGAGCTCTGTCTGTCTGTCGACAATCCATTTGGTTTCTATAGCTATACTTATGTTACGTGACAATGCTTCTTGCCAAATTTCATGATTCTAGGTCAATGGAAAGTACCCTATAGGTTTTGATTCCCTTGCAGATGTCTAAATATGCATTATAAATGGAACATAAACCGCCGTATCTTTTTATTGCGTTGATTAAAAAATTTGATTTTTTCATTGTTTTGAGAGATAGCAAATTTGAGTATGTGATATTAATTTCAGCTTGATATCACGACGCGTTTCTGAAAAAAAGGGTCTTTACAAACGGACGGACGGACAACAAAGTGATCTTATAAGGGTTCCGTTGCCTGCCGGGGTTGCGGAATGTTTATAATAGTTACCGTGACCCCGGAACATAAAGGGCAACCGAAGGAACATGAGTGGATTTTAGTCAGTAAAAGTCTGACACGCCCTCCCGCCGTACTCAGGACGGGGGCAGTCATTTTATGATTTCCCACTCCCCCAAAAAAAAGGGTTCCGTTTTTACCTTTGGGGGTAAGGAACCCTAAAAAAATACTAAAATTTCTTTCCAAAATTGGTTTAATTAATCTTCCTTCCTCCAACAGAACGAGTTAGTCTGCTGCGGCGTCCTCTCCGGGAACAGGAACTTTGAAGGTCGCATCCACCCGAACACTCGCGCCAACTACCTGGCCTCACCACTACTGGTCATAGCATACGCATTGGCAGGCACCGTGGACATCGACTTCGAGACACAACCGCTGGGTGAGTGAGGATAGGATAATGACAGTTAGGACAATGACGTTAAGGTCGATAACGTTTATGACAGTGACGTTGAGGATAATGACGGTTTTGACAATGGTATTGACAATAATGACGATGTTGTCAAGAATCATAATACACCATCCATCCGAACACTCGTGCCAACTATCTAGCATCACAGCTGCTGGTCGACTTTGAGACACAACCGCTGGGTGAGTGAGGATTATGATGCTTAGGAATTATCCTAAGCATCCGACAGCTTAACCGTCATTAGACGGTTAGGATAATGATGGTTAGGATAATGACGGTTAGGACAATGACGGTGAGGATAATGACGGATAGGATAATGACGATGGTCATACAACTACCTGGCATCATCTGGTCGTAGCATATGCGTCGGCAGGCACCGTTGATATCGTCTTCGAGACACAACCGCTGGGTGAGTGAGGATAATGACGTTGAGGACAATGACGGTAGGTATAATGACGGTTATGGCAGTGACGTGAAAGACAATGACGGTTATCGCAATGTCTTTAAGGATAATGATGGTTATGACAATGACAATGAGCATAATGACGATCATGAAAATGATGGTGAGGGCAATTAGTAATTAAGAGATATTGACAACAATGACGATGACATAACTACTACTATTTTTTCCCGTTGAATTATCTTATAACCCACCGTCCGTGTTGAAAGCGTCTAGCTGCTGAACGCACACAAGCTAGGCGGTAACAAAGTTTCTTGCCCATTCTTCTCCATATAAAACAACATTTTGAAATGGGCAGTAGATTCACTTTTGTTTTTAACCGACTTCAAAAAAAAGTAGGTTCTCAGTTCGACCTGTATGTATGTTTGTCCGCGATTATCTCGCGTTTGACTGAACCAATTTCGATGCGGTTTCAGAAAAGTGTTTGTTACATTCTGAGGAAGGTTTTAGTATAAAACACTAATGGATATCCCATGACGTTGCACGCATGGGGCCATTTTCATTTTTTAAGATTATAAGTAGTTTTATTTTGAAAGTTACTCTAAAACGTACTCAGACATTGGGACTCTAACTAAAAAAAAAGCTTTTTAAAAAAAAAGATAACCGACTTCAAAAACTAAAAGCACAAAAATAACTATTTCGGAAGTCGGTGGGAACACAAATCGACCGGCAGAAGAGAAGCCACCGACTTCCGAAATAGTTATTTTTTGAAAAAGTTTTTTGTAAATGACGCATTGAAGTGCCTTTTTGGTCTAAATGATTTGACTATTGGACACCCGTATTTACTTGACTGGCTTTCCTTAGGTAGCAGAGCTGATGGTAGCCCGGTGTTCCTGCGCGATATCTGGCCGACCAGGGCTGAGATACAGGAAGTTGAGAATAAGCATGTCATCCCTGGCATGTTTAAGGAGGTATGTAGGCTTTAAAATACAAGTAAATAATAATATATAAGTAAATAAACTAACAATTTTTAAGCCTAACTATCCATACTAATATTATAAATGCTAAAGTAACTCTGTCTGTCTGTCTGTCTGTCTTTTCTTCACGCCTTAACCACTGAACGGATTAGAATAGATGTAGTCCGGGACCCGAGAAAGGACATAGGATAGTTTTCATTCCGGAAAACCCCCGGGAACGGAAACTATTATTCCACGCGGACGAAAGCTTGTAGTCTATAAAATGTAAGAAAAAAATGTGTACAATTCATAATAATATTACTAATTTTAAAGTATTTTTACTTATTTTTTTCGTAAACGAAAAATTACGACAGTACTGTAAAGTTTTGCGTGACGTCATGCCTGCCCCCTTACCATGCTACTCTACCATGACGTTAAAAGTAAGATTGTTTTATTCCTGTTCCAGAGTGTGCAAGTGACAGCGTTAGACACGTTGTCTAGCGCGGTCTCTTTCCCACTGAAAGTAATATCGAAGTAATACTGCTATAAGGGCTTGTGGTACGCCCCCTGGTTACAATTTTTACTGAACAATTACGTCACTCCATTCGATTAACATAGTACAAGCTCTGCTTAGCTTGGGATCAAATAGCCGTGTGTGAGTTGTCCCAAGATATTTATTTATGTAACACTAGCTTTTGCCCGCGACTTCGTTCGCGTGAAATAAAAGTTCCCGTTCCCGGGGGATTTTCGGGATGAAAACTATCCTATGTCCTTTCTCGGGTCCCAGACTATATCTGTACCAAATTTCATTCAAATCAGTTCGTGAAGAAGAGACAGACAGAGAGACAGACAGAGTTACTTTCGCATTTATAATCTTATATATAAAATTCTCGTGTCACAATGTTAGTTACCTTACTCCTTCAAAACGGCTTTACCGATTTTTACCAAATTTTATATGCATATTCAGTTGGTCTGAGAATCGGCTCAACTCCCTAGCCTTTTTCCCAACCGTGTTGGGGTCGGCTGCCAGACTAACCGGATTCAGCTGGATACCGGTGTTTTACGTGAAGCGACTGCCTATCTGACCTCCACAACCCAGTAACTGGGCGACACGATACCTCTTGGTTAGACTGGTCTGAGTTTCTGACTAACCAGTAACGACTGTCAAAGTTCTACGAATGACAACCGGGACCAACGGCTTTACGTGCTTTCCGAGGCACGGGATGTCAGTGATGTCTAAGATAAACTTTAGAAAGTACATATGAATTGAAAAAGTCACATTGGTACTTGCCCGGATTCGAACCCACAACCTCTTACACGAGAGGCGGGCGCCATATCCACTGGGCCATCACGACATTTGTAACACTACGATTTTCGATTCCCACCCAGGACAAACTTTGTGTGATGAGCACGAATGTTTGTTCTGTGTCTGGGTGTAATTTTTCTATAATATGCATGTATTTACAAATTATATAAGTATGTTTATCAGTTGTCTGGTTACCATAGTCCAAGCTCTGCTTAGCTTGGGATCAGATGACCGTGTGTGAGTTGTCCCAGGTTATTTATTTATTTTTTTTTTTTTAACCCCTAACATTTTTAACGCGGGTAAAACCGCGGGAGGCTGCTAGTATTAGTATAAATTTTACAAACACGATATCACATCCTACAGGTCTACGCGAAGATAGAACAAGGGTCTCCGTCTTGGCAGGCGTTGTCGGTGCCTCAAGGAAAACTGTATGGATGGGACCCCACTTCTACTTACATTAAGAGACCTCCATTCTTCGATGGAATGACCAGGGTATGTATTCTCTTTGTCATTAATAAAGTCGCAATAATAGCTTTAAATAGTGGCAGCATTGTCATTTTATTTTATGAAGGACAACAAACTTGTATCTTTACAAACATTATAAAAAGGTAACATTTGTTTGTAAGTTTATATGTAGGGGGTAATCTCCGGAAGTAATGAACCAATTTTAAAAATTGTTTCACTGGTAAAAAGCTACATTATTCGTTAGTGTTATAGGCTATAAATTATAATGATATCATGCATATTAGCCGAACTATCTCAATTTTTGTCTAGCCAGGCGGAAAAAAGGGGTTGCAGAATGGTTATAGTAGTTACCATGACCCCGGAAAATAAAGGGCAACCGAAGGAACATGAGTGGGTTTTAGTCAGTAAAAGTCTGACACATTCCGCCGCACCCAGGACGGGAGAAGTCATTTGATGATTTCCCACTCACCAAAAAAAGGTGGAAAAAAAAACAAGTTAAAACGTTTACCATCCAACGAAGTGGGTACCGGTCAGCTAGTACTAAATATGACATACGATTGGAGTACTAAAATAATAGAGATAACGATGATAACGTTCAATTTTGTGTTAAGTCACTTTTGTGGATAAAATTTGATATAAGAATTACGTATGACGATAGCAGCCGGCTGTCGCTGGGTCGTTGAAAGGTTAATGCATTATATCTTCGTTTATGGGACGAAAAAGAAATACCAGCCCAAATTATTTTTCTAATTTGAAAGAGGGACTAATTAGAATCACTCAGTAAAATCATATTTATTTTGTAAATAGACGTCATTTTACACGTCAATATTGTTTTTTTTTATATTAAGCGAACGATGGGGCCGGTGTTTCGTAGCTGGACTGCTCTGAGAAAAAACATCCGAAACAAACTTAGAGGTCAAAGTCTCTTTTAAAGTCCATACAATCGTATTGGTGAAAAATGTTCGAGAACCATGGAGGTTTGTCTGAGGTACTCTCTAGATGAGAAAAGCACACAGATTTGAGTGGACCTGTCCAGACAGTGCAAGCATTTGTCAGTAATCGTTTAGCTCAACTAAAAACTTTAAGGAGCTTAACACTTATTTAAGCAATAAGCAAACTGTGTTAAAAATAAGTTATTTTTAACTCAGGTTGCTTAGTAATGCGTTTATTTTATGGATGAGAAATCATCAAATGACTCCTCCCGCTGTGGGCGGAGCGGAAGGCAGTGTCAGACTTGTACTGACTAAAACCCAGCCACGTTTCTTCTTACGTTCGTTCCCCTTTGTGTCCGGGGCCGCGGTATCTCTTTCGAACGAAGTCTCGCTGATGGTGGCGAGTGCGTTGGATCATTCGGTTCCCTTCAAAATGGTTGAGCTAAATGGTGCTGATGCCACGCGTCATGCTCGTGAACGGGCGTTGTAAGGCGCTGTCCATAGCAAACACCTTGTAAAAGTCTAGATTTTCGTCGCAAAGTTAGCCGTACAGAGCCGTCTCTAGCCCTCGTGGCGCCCGTGTGCAACCAGTACCCTGGCGCCCTCTAGTCTAGTAGAAGCGGGTTCTAAATGGAATACTAACAGTTATATTTTCAAACGGAAATTCGGATTCAAATGGTGCAATTTTAAATGATGTCAGGAAGCAAAAAGTTTTTTTAGAAAGTATAGCCGATTTACTTCATGTTTACATGTTTATTCAAAGATGACACTTATTCCAATTGTATTAAGGCTTATTTCGCAAAACTACGGTGTAGCGGTAAAACAAAAGCTGCACGCGTACACAAGCCTCTGCAAATGACGGCCGCACGTCCCTGGGAATTTCAATTTGAACTTTATAGCCGAGTTAGCAATGATTGTCGGCGTGTTGTCAAACGAATCAAAACAGGTGCCGTGCACGCGCCTTTGTTAGCGATGCGACATTACGCCAATTTCCAGGCAGCGGCCGAATCCAGGCGGCGGCCGAATTGATGTCACGACAGTCGTAAACAGGATCCGGAAGCTGGGACTCGAGGTGGCCCTGCACAAGTCTGAGGCCATGTGTTTTCATGGCCCTCGGCACCGGCCACCTCCGGGGTCTCAGATACCGATGGGAGGGGTTCACATCGGTGACGAGTCTACGATGAAGTACTTGAGACTTGTCCTCGACAACCGATGGAACTTCAAGGAGCATTTCCGACGTTTGGCCCCCAAACTGGCCAGGAATGGGGCTGCTCTCATGCGGCTCCTGCCCATTTTGGGTGGTCCAAACGCCTCCTGCAGGAGGCTCTACGCGGGGATCATGCAGTCTAGGGCCTTCTACGGAGCTCCGGTGTGGGCGCCCAATTTGGCTTCGGCCCGGCTTCTGAGGGCGTCCCGGGGAGTCATGGTGCAATTTCTTGCGAGGCGGCGAGCCTCTTTGCCGGCATCCCGCCGTGAGATCTGGAGGCCATAGTCCCTGCACACACGTAGGTACCAGTGGCGCGTGGAAGTGCAACGCCGGGGCGAAGTCCCGCTGCCGCAGCTGATCGCGGCGCGGTGCACAGAGCTCCGGCGAGATCTCATGACGGAATGGAGACAGTGACTGTCGCAACCCAGGGCTGGGCACCCCGTAACAGCGGCGTTAAGACCCCTCTTTGGGCTGGAGAGGCGCCACGGCGCTCTTACATTTGGCTTGACACAAGTCCTTACCGGACACAATCGGCCGGGGCGAGACTGAATGGGAAGCCGTCGCCTTCTCCTGCGAAGCATTTAAGCTGGTGAAGAAAGCGGGGGCGCGCGCGAGGCTGCGTCAGGCCTCGCGTCCCGGACAGGGACCCGGGCTCTACGCCTATAATAGCTACCGTGATCCCGGAACATACAGGGCAACCCAAGGAACATTTTAGTCAGTTAAAGTCCGACACGCCCTTTCGCTTGGCCCAGGACGGGAGGAGTCATTTGTTGATTTCCCACTCACCAAAAAAAAAAACGCCAATTTAATCTTTAATTATCTGTTTTAAGACAGATTTCACGTTGAAACAAAAGTTATTGTGTTTTAAATAGAGTAGGTATAGGAGTAGCCTTGCATTGTTATCGCGCGCCCGGCGCCGTCGTCGGCCGTAACACAGGGTCTTTGAGAGCGCCGCCATCGACGCATCTTTGGAGGTGTCATATAAGAGGGCGCTCGGCGCCCCCTTAGACCCGGCGCCCGTGTGCGCCGCACACCCTGCACTATAGGTAAAGACGGCTCTGTAGCCGTATCTATACATACCACAAGCCAGAAAAAAATACAGTGTATAGTCTAATATATAAAGAAAAGACTTACACAAAAACAATTCACAAATGTGGTCTAATACTACGAAAAAAAAATGTTCAACAAGACCTCGAAAAAAAGTTATCATCTCGAAATTCTCAATTTTTTCAGCGACAACCATCATATTTTTTATATCTATAACAAAGAAAATTATATAAACTAAAGACATACCTAAAAATTTTAAAACACAGGACTGTATTTATTTAAATATTAAAAAAAAACTGAAAATTGCTTACATTTTTGCGGATTTGCTAAAATAAATGCCATGACTTTTTTATTCCTTTTTTATTTTTTTTAAATATTAATTTGTAAGTTTTTAATTATTAATTTTGTTATTTACTTGCATTGTTTTCACATATAGAAGCACGAAAATTAATGTAACCAAGATTTTGTAAAACATGTTTTTTTTTTAAAAGAGTGTCCATGGAGTTTCTTGCCTGTTCTTCTCCATAGAGATCTACGTTTTGGAACAGGCAATTAGCGTCACTTTTCTGACTGACCGACCGACTCTTTGACTATTCATAAGTGCCTATAAATGGTCTAAGTGAAATAAATGCCTTGAATTTTGAATTTTGAACATCCCGAGTCTTCGGAGTGAATAAATGACTTGAAATTTAATTGAAATCTGGACTATAACTATGTATTTCCCTCCCCAGGAGCTGAACCCCATACAGAGCATCACGAAAGCCCGCTGCCTGCTGTTACTGGGCGACTCTGTGACCACGGACCACATCTCGCCCGCCGGCTCCATCGCAAGAAACTCGCCCGCGGCCCGCTTCCTCGCTGATAGAGGGTAAGTCACACTATAGTCTGTTTTTTTTAACAACGAGTACCAAAATTTTTGTCTGCGTTTCTATTGGTCCACATAATCAGCATAAGTGTTATTATTGGTGTTAAAAGCGTTGGCTCCGCCTCGACTAATTTCCCATCTCTCTCTGTCGATACCGCAAAATGTGAAAGAGATATACTCAGTACTCGTTTGTTAAAAAAAATAGACTATAATACACACCTTTATTTTTAACTGACTTTAAAAAAAAGGATGAGGTTTCTCAATAAGGTATTTTACACCATCATCAATTGACGTACTTTTTATGAGCTGTCAAAACGATTTCTCTCATAGATTTTGTACGGCAAAACACCTTGTGACGTCACTAAGTAAACAACTCAATTGATAAAGTCACACTAACTAGATGACGCTACTTGAATTATACAGGGTGCAAAGTTTTTATGGGCCCTGGAAGAAAACTACTTTAAATCGTTAAGATAAATTTTACTTTAAGAGAACATTAAGTATTTTATTTTTTATTAATTTTTTACAAAAAAAAATTGATGTTCCTCGATTTCGGCATGATACCATCATCAGATCCTGGACCTGATGACAATGGGACCATTTGGGAAGTCTACCCTTTCAAACAAAAAAAGAATTGTTTAAATCAGTTGGTAAACGACGGAGATATGCGCGAACAAACATAAAAAAACAAACATCCGAATTGAGAACCTCCTCCTTTTTTAGAAGTCGGTTAAAAGGAAACAAAACTACATTATATATTTTCGAAAGATTTTATCCTTATGAATTTAAACCCTATCGATTTACGTCATAAAAGTACAGAATGTTAATATACTTTAAACCAATGATGTTATAAGTAAAAAAGTGTAGATAGGTTACCCAAACGAAATTCTATCTTCAAAAACGGCACACTAACGCACACATACATTACACGTCAAAGTAGGATGACATGATTGAAGTAGTGCGAGTGAAAAAGAGATAAACGTCAAATGTCAACGCGATTCTCAGTATCATGTTTGTCAATTGGCAAACTTTTAATGTGCCACTTTTTGACTGCATGTAACCTATCTACACTTTTTTACTTATAACATCATAGCTTTAAACTGACTTCTTCTTGTGTTTTTTATTGTTGTGTCTGCTTTTGACCATGACAGGTGTAACCCTGCCGAAACGTCAAGCAAAAAACAGAAAAATATATGTGCGCGTTAAATCCCGCAAAAACAGTAAAGTACAAAATGTTGTTTGTCTAAATTCGATTTTCAAAAATCTTTGAATTCAGTTTTATATCTTTTTAAATATATAAAGGAATGTTTCCTTTGGATAAAATTATTCTAACAATTTAATAGTAGATTGTATTACAAGGGCGCAAAGTAATATTTTTACGGCGAGGGCGTTTTTTGAATCCAGAGCGAAGTGTGGGATTCCCTCGCAAAGCTCGGGATTCTTAAATAGAATCCCGAACGTAGCGAGGGATTCAAAGTACGTCGCCCGAGCCAAAAATATATTTTGCGCTCGAGTGATACACTCTACTTTTCATCACCCCCTATGAGAAAATAAAAGGCGCTTCATACTTTATTGTAAAATTATTATTGTAGCTGCTATTATTATCATAGCTTGATAATAATAGCAGCTACAATAATAATTTCAAAACAATCCGTGAAATTTTTTACGACAACTCGGGCTGTAGTTTGCGCGCTTTATTTCTATTTACCGCCGCTATTGGCCGTCGTACCAACCATTCATTATTTGCGTTCGATTCTTTGGCGCAGAGCATTAAGACGTTCCAAATATAAACAGTTTTTAGGCGCACTTATAACAGGGCGTAAAACATGCAAAGACGCTCCAAATTCAAAAAGTGCGATTAAAAGTTACTTAGGCGCACTTTTTGAATTTGGAGCGTCATTATTGCCCGCTGAAAGTTTCTTATAGAAAACACCAACTTTGGGCGTACTTAAAGGGGAACAAAGTCGTCTTTTTCGAATAGGTGGGATGAAAAGTAGTTTTTTTTCTAGGGCCATAAAAACTGTCCACCATGTATAATGCCAAGATATTTATATTTATTTTCGTTACTAGCCTAACTCCCCGAGAGTTCAATTCCTACGGCTCCCGGCGCGGCAATGACGCCGTCATGTCCCGCGGAACGTTCGCGAACATCAGGCTCGTGAACAAGATGTCCGCCACGCCCGGGCCGCGCACCACGCACCATCCTAGCGGTGACGCTATGGATATATTTGATGCGGCTGATAGGTAAGCATATTTTGTTCAAGGATTTAAAAAGACTTTTGTTTAACTTGCCACTTGATATAATAACATATGACAGAAAAAAATAGTAAATGATCACCAAATTATGTTTCACTAGCTGTTCCTCGCGGTTTCACCCCCGTTACATTAGGTTTTTGGTTACTGCTTCGCTCCCGTGGGACATAGCGTGATATTATATAGCCAATGTTACTCGTGGACAATATTGCTTTCGAATGGTGAAAGAATTTTTAAAATCGGTCCAGTAGTTTTTGAGCCTATTCATTACAATCAAACAAACAAAGGTTTCCTCTTTATAATATTAGTATCGATAAAATATTCTAGAAATTACCTATTTTCCTTTTTATATGAATTAGACTGATTTTGATTTTGACTACGGTAAATAAAATGACTCACTAGTAGATGTGGAACCGTGATGTGTAATCACAGTTCTAACCAAGTTCTAACCTAACGTAACACAATTTGGTGATCATTTACTATTTTCGTAAGCAAGAATATTATTTTGGTGAGCATTTATTTTGTTCCCATTTAAAAACACCATAATGGTTACAGAATTATAAGTAAAATGTTGAATTGGTAAATCAAATATGTAACACGTATAAATGTGTTTTCTATGTGTGTGAATTTCGGACTCTTTCATTACAAGTCCAGGTTTCCTCACGATGTTTTCCTTCAACGATAAACTTTGGAAAGTGCATATAAATAAAAAAAGTCACATTGCTTGCCCGGATTCGAACCTAAAACCTCTTGTATGAGTGACGGGCGAATATTACGAGTCGACAAAAAAACTTAATTAAAAAAAATTATGTGTACTTTAATGTCCTTGCACAATAATCTTATATTAGTGCCGATTCCCTTGTTTACAAACTTAACTAAATTTAAGTTCAGTGCATATTTTATTTCCCATTTCATCAAGAAAGAGACTGAAGATAAAATATTAGTTAAGTCCTGTCAAATTAAGACACTCTAGATACATAATTTAGACGCGATTAAAAACATGGTCACTAATAATATGTCGATTTAATTCAGACGCTGCTGGCTAATTTGACAGGACTTTCCTATTCTTACTGAAATGGAAAGAGAAAGATGCACTTAACTTAAATTTAGTATCTGCCGGGGTTGCGGAATAATAGTTACCGTGACCCCGAAACACAAAGGGCAACCGAAGGAACATGAGTGGGTTTTAGTCAGTAAAAGTCTGACACGCCCTCCCGCCCCGCCCAGGACGGGAGCAGTCATTTGATGATTTCCCACTCACCAAAAAAAAAGAAATATTACTGTTCTGTTTTGCAGTGTTGACAAAAAAAAACTTGATCAAAAATATCCTGTGTAATAGTGATTTCAATGTCCTAATTCTATAACAAACTTGTGTTAATTCAACAGGTACGCCTCTGAGAACGTGCCTCTGATCGCCATTGTAGGCAAGGATTACGGCTCCGGCTCCAGTCGGGACTGGGCCGCCAAGGGACCTTATTTACTGGTAAGACAAATAACAGGACAATACACTACTTTACACCATTATCAATTGACGTACTTTTTATGAGCAGACAAAACGCAATTCTCCAATAGATTTTGTATGGCAACGGCAACTTATGACGTCACTAAAATAACAACTCAGTTGACTATCCATTTATTGATTTCAAAGCAACTAAAAATCAAATTTTATAGCAAATTGAAAATGAACCGAATTTATTGGGCTGAAATTAAAAGAGGTTTTATAGAAATTGTGTCTAACATTTATTGGGAAATGATGTAAACTACTCAATTCTGTTGACTTTTTAAACGACTTTAAAAAGACGGAGGTTCTAATTCGATGGGTTTTTTAATATACAGGGTGAAAAGGTTCAATGAGCCCTGGAAGAATACAACCTTAAATCCTTAAGATAGATTATTTCACTTAAAGGAAACATTCCTTAATTTTTAAAAAGAAACAAAACTGCATTCGTAGATTTTCTAAAACTTGCTTACCACTGCCGGAAATCGAACCGGCTAAAATCCACGAGGACAAATTAACCGTCAAAATGTACGTTCAATTAAAATAAAATTTAGGGTTTTCCTTTAATTTAATTAATTACCCATGTTTGTTATAGACATTTTGTCCTTATAAATGGCCCTAACGTTTAATGTCATAAAAATACAAAGTGTTACTTTTTTGGATTTTAGCCGGTTCGATTCCCGAGTGTGTCATGTGAATTTTCGAAAATCTCTGAATGCAGTTTTGTTTCTTTTTAAAAATGAAGGAATGTTTCAATGTTTCCTTCAAGTAAAATAATCTATCTTAACGATTTAAGGTAGTTTTCTTCCAGGGCCCATTGACACTTACCACCCTGTATATGTATTATTAAGATTATTATTATTATTTTAAAATATGTTTCCATATCTCGGGACCCTGAGGTCCCGGACTTTTGGAAGGCGTACGAGGGGCCGAAGCCAACTCGCAGAGGCCCCTTGAGGAAAAACTTTTTGTGGAATGGGACACCGACCGACGATTATCCCTATATGCATTATGTAAGTGCACCTAAGGACAACCCCCGGTTGGTGTTGGACTATTGTAAAATATGGCAACTAACAAAAATTTTGGACTATGGGTTTGGATTCTTTCATGAATAAGGTACCAGAAACTATGGAGTGACTATGGCCCCTGCCTGACCAATGGTTGTATACACAGATAGAATGGCAGGGGGTGACTTGCACACTCAGTAAATGGGCCCCCGAAAATGGCCGCTAGCACATAGTGACGTAGCGACAAGGGGGCAACATATATCGAGGTGCTAGAGGAGTGGAGAGGTATTCCACGGCTATCAGGACAATCCCGGAAGTACGGTCAAGATCCCTACCAGCATCTTACTGGAATACTTCCTTCCCCCGAGCACGTATGCTCTTGCGAATCTCCACTCAAACCAGCCAATGAAGGCAAGAGTGAGGTGGGAGCCTTGTTCCTCGTCAGTGCTCACTCTGGCCGGCCAGTTAAGGCAAGCCAGAGATGAAGAACAAAGGGTCTCCCAGGAGGTCAGGTCCACGGGGTCGCTACTGCCCGACAGCTCGCCACAAGCTGCTCTGCGGGTTTATTATTATTATTATTTTACTTTACGTTTCTCGGGAGGGACTTTGTGGTCCCGGACCTTTGGAAGGCGTACGAGGGGCCGAAGCCAACTCGCAGAGGCCCCTTACATAAAGCTTTATAATATGAAGTGGGACACCAACCGGCGATTATCCCTATATGCATCACTCAAGTGCACCTAAGGTCAACCCCCGGTTGGTGGAGGTCTATTGCAGGTCATGGAATAAAGAAAGTATGGGACTATGGGTTTGGGCTGTTGAGATGGATTTGTTACATAAGACTATTGAACGACTATGGCCCCTGCCTGATCAATGTTTGTATACACGGATATAATGGCAGGGGGTGACTTGCACACTCAGTAAATGGGCCCCCGAAAACGGCCGCTAGCACAGCTGCCCTGCGGGTTATATATGTTATTATTATTATTACCGATTACACTTCGATTTATGATTCGATTTACGTTATTCTTATTGACTTTGATGCAGTATAGTTGTCATTTGGTCCCATATAAAATTTACACACTTATGCCCAGTAGTTTTTATTTTTTGAATATTTTTGTCTTGTATATCTCTTTGGTATATACAAGGTGAATTTTTGGTCCTGCACCACCCGCTAGGAGATGATTCTACCCATGAAAACCAACAACTTATATTACCCAACCAACTCTGAAATCGCGAAAAAAATATCAGCTGTTTCATATATTACGGTCGGGAGGGCATTGAACTTTTGTTAGGAACAGCTGATATTTTTTTCGCGATTTCAGAGTTGGTTACATAATAAAAGTTGTTTGTTTTCATGGGTAGAATTATCTCCTAGCGGGTGGTGCAGGACTAAAAATCACCTAAAAATATAGACGATTCGATGATGTTTAGTTAAGAGTCTACCTATAGCTGGACTAGATTTGAAATTAGCCACTAAATAGGCGAGAAGACAAAAAAAAGTAATTAGTCCGTCAGATAGATTTTAGGAATGAATAATTGGTGGTTAAAATAGGCGAGACGACAAAAAAAAAGTAATTAGCCCGTCAGATAGATTTTAGGACACGTTTTATTTCTTTTTTCTCATAAACGAAGAATGACGACGATACAGTGCGTTAAAGTTGCGCGTGACGTCACAATAAGATACAATTTTTGCAGGACGGTCACGTCAAAAGCCCCCACTCCGAATCTTTGTATTTTTTTATTAATTTAAACAAGCAAAAAATACGTGGCCCGTATTTTCGGCTGATCTATCACACGGACTAAACTGAATGCCATTTTTTTAATGCTGTCATCATCCCTATTATTGTAACAATATATTATTATGTTCTGATGTCCTAGCTAGGTTACTTTGGCTCGTTTTAATAGACGTCACTCAACTCCGAGACGCTCTCAAGTCTCTTGCTGACCTTGTCATTCTAAAGGGAAAAAATAAGGACAGCAATAAACTTGAGAGCGTCTCAGAATTGAGTGACGTCTATTAATACAGGCCTTAGTAACCTGTGTTAACGACAATCAGCCCTCCTGTCCCAAAACAGGTTAAAATTTTTGACTGTTTGACAAGTAATGACAATAATCAACGATAAAAGTTTTTAAATATATAAACTTGCCATCTCCACAGGGCATCCGTGCAGTAATAGCCGAATCATTCGAGCGCATCCATCGCTCAAACCTGGTGGGTATGGGCATCATACCTTTACAATTCCTGCCGGGTCAGAGCGCCGACACCTACGGCCTGACTGGCAGCGAGGTCTACGATATACAGCTTCCTGATAACATCGCGCCTGGGGACCTTATCACTGTGAACGTGAGTTTTTTTGTCATTACCGTCGCGCTCATTACCTTCACAACCGTTACATTACCATGGGTCTGACATTGTCTTCTTCATTACCGTCACTTAATAATCATTACCATCAATCAGTGGCGTGCCTAGGTCTTAACATTAGGGCAAGCCCCGAGCCCGATAGGTATGTAAAAAAAACCTGTGGGTGACATTCGCCGCCAATAGATGGCGCAAAAATAATTAACGGTTTTATAATGTCGAAAAAAAATCAAATACACTTACAATGTAAACGGCCATACATGATTATCTCCATTCTTCGCTTCTTTTCTACGACTACAGGTGACAAACAACAAAGCACACTGAAGGCATGGTATCACTAGATAGATTTATAGATACATATCAGCAATCACATACCTCCGGTGGCTTTGATAAAAGCCGTTTGTTGTATCGTTCCATAATTTGTTTAGAGCAAGTTATCCTGGAGCCGCTTCAGTTAATATGACCTATATTATTTAAATTACTTTCTATATTCTAATTCAAAACGCCTATCTTTTTGCAAAAATGATTTAATTACATCAGCATAAAAAGTTGGTGAACGTTTTAATTCTACCAACAGCTGTTTTTCTATGGCAATAATGGATAAATCGGAAAGCCGCTCTTGTCCTTGTGTGTTTCTTAAATATGTGTGAATGCGTTTTAAAGACGAAAAAGCACGTTCCGCGGAACAACTCGTAGCGGGAATGGTGATAAGTAAATATGCTAATTTTAAAAATTCAGTAAAAGCTGACTCAAGGCAATTTTCATGTATAAAATCAATAATGTTGAAAATATTGCCATCCTTAAATTCAGGCGATGAATACACCCCTATCAATTGACTTTTTAACGTATTTCTATCAAAATAATTACCATAGATGCTTAATAACGAATCTAATGCATCTGTTGGAAATGTTCTGTTATAATTATCAAAATGTTTGTGATTTAGCAATTGGAAAAACTTTAATTTAAAAATTTCTGAATATCTGTCATTTATTTCTGATGATATGTTATCAATAACTTGAACATAGAGTCGTTTATACTCGGTACGAGCGCAAGTGACATTTCGTCTTAATCGAGGAGCTGAATTGTTGAACCTTGCACCTTCATAAATTTGGTTGAATTGTTGAAGGAATTGTTCATGTAACCATAACTGAAAGTCTTTAATTTTATTACTACAATAACCAACATCGGCTTGTGATTTTTGAAGTATATTATACAAGCCGTCGGTCTTTTCAAATACATTATGGAAAAGTAAAAGAAAAAAATTAAAATTAAAGGAAGTTAGCAAATTATAAAAATTTTCCGCGGCTAATACACTATCACCATCCCATTCCTGCGTGTTGTCAATCATTTCACTAAAGAGATTTATAAGGTTAAGTTTTTGTTCAAAAACTGTGTTTACGATACGCGATGAATAGGCCCAGCGAGTTGCAGAAAGATGAGGTAATCGTTTGCTACAAAACCTGTCATAATAAGCAGCACGTTTAGTACTATGACTGAAAAAACTAATCAATGCTTGTAGGGCAGAAAAAAACGAACTGACTTCACCAATCCTACCACATGATTTGGAAAGCACCAAATTTAAAATATGAGCGTTACACCAAACGTAAATAGCTTGCGGACAAATATCTTTGATTTTGTGTTGTACTCCATTTCTCACGCCTGACATTACGCTTGCGCCGTCGTAGCTTTGTGCTACTAATTTACTAATACAATTGTATTGAGTAAGAAATTGGATAATGATTTTAGAAATGGTTTCGGCGTTACGGGTTTCGGATACATTTACGTATCCTAAAAAACGGTCATGAATATCGTTGCCATAGAAATACCTAAGAATCACGCACAACTGCTCTCTGTTGCTGACATCAGGAGTCTCGTCAACAATGATAGAAACAAAACTTGATGTATTTATCTCGAGTTCAATGCGACATTTAATAACATTAGCGATAGAATTAATAATATCATTTTGAATTTTATTCGACAAGTAAGTGGGTGCTTTGCTGTTTTGGTGTTGCTTTATATGATCTAACAAGGCATTGTCGTATTTAGAAAGCAACGACACAAGCTCTAAGAAATTGCCTCTATTTAAAGAAGTTTGTGATTCATTGTGACCTCGGAAAGGAAGTTCTTGTTGCGCTAAATGGCAAACAATATCGACTAATCTCTGAAATACGGCGCGATTATTGTCAACACGCTTATTGTGATTAGAAATTTCGTCACTTAACTGACGAGACAAACAAGTTTCTATGCGTGTTTTACCAAAACTATGGAATGAAACAAGAGCTTTAATGTGCTTATGACAATTCTGATGTCTTAATAGCACCGGACAAGTTATTTAAATCATCGTAACCTGATGAATTCCAAACGTTCTTATCATTGGAGAAAAATATGCAAAACCAACAAAATAATTTGTTTAAATGGGAACAACCAACAATCCAAAGAGTTTGGTACACTGTCCTATGAAAATACCTATTATGTGATTTTGTCTTATTAGAAATATTCAAATCAGGAGTAGGTTTAGGTGAAGTAATTAAATGGAATTTGTCTGTAAAATTCAAAGTATTTACCTTTTCAAGTAACGATTTCACACACCTTAATCCTTCACAAGGAACTATTGCATGCGTTTCCGAATGCATCTTCTAATAAAACTATTATAAGGTAAAACACAAAAACTCAATCACAAACGTTAAAACCAAATAAACTTATAAAAGTTACACAAAACTTTAAATCATTCGAATATGTTTATGTTTCGTATAAAAAAATGCTCCAGTACCGCTCAAAACAAAGTTAGAACTAATTGGAAAATATTATTCCTCTAGAGAGAGAAATACGCACATGCATCGCGCTATCTTGCTTGCATTTCGCACGCCATCCAAATTACATCTCTATTCCTTTAAAATAATGTTCAAATTCGTCAAACTAACACATTCACAAGCCTGGCATAATTTCGTCAATTTTACTACGAATTTCATTCATCAAACATCGAAAAATTCTGTCGTATTTTTAAAAGTTGAATGAATTTGAGTGAAAGGGGCAAGCTGTGGTTAAGCCCCGTAAGAAGCCAACGAGTGCGAGTGAATTAGCACTATAAAACCTTGAAAGCGCGTTGTGTTCATTTTGTATCTACGCACGTAACGAATGCACGGCACTTGTGGCATGGAAATAGTAACTACACCGGCCCGTGCGCTGAATTTTTACCGCGCGAAGTTTAAATTTTTAAATTTTGTAGATTTTATACAAAACTGATATTACACTATTTCAAAGGTGTTTTTTTTTTGTTATTTTCAAATTTTGAATAGCAAGCCCGGCTTTTCGGCTTCTATGAAAGGCACGCCACTGCCATCAATGTGATTTCCATCAGCGTCATTACCATCTCGCTCATTACCGTTAAAGTCATTACCATCACCTAGGTCTGACATTGTTAATACCATCACTATACCCAGTTATTCTTATCACCATAATTACCATTAAAGTAATATCCATCAGCCTCATTATCATCTTGCTCATTACCCTTAAAGTCATTACCGTCACCAACATTACCATCGCCTAGGTCTGACATTGTCACTACCATCATTATACCCAGATATTATCATCACCATACATAATTGACATTAAATTAATTTTCATCAGCGTTGTTACCGTCAACGACATTACTGTCACTGTCATTAACATGCAACGTCATCTCATCACTACATAGTATAAAACAAAGTCGCTATCCTCTGTCTGTCCCTATGTTTGCTTAGATCTTTAAAACTACGTAACGGATTTTTATGCGGTTTTTTTAATAGATAGAGTGATTCTTAAGGAAGGTTTATATGTGTTTACATGCTTATTATGTTAGAGAAAAGCCGGGATTTTTAAAGATTTGTCACACCCGTGCGAAGCGCGGGCGGATCGCTAATTACCTATATGTATGTATACACATGTTTATGGCAAATAAATGATTCTATTCTATTCTAACCGTCATAAGCCGTTTCTCAGTAAGACAGATTGCCAGAGAATTTGACAATCAGTCTTGGATAGTCAGTCTTTCTGGATTCTGTAACTAAGTAAAATGAAGTCTGACAGTGTGAGCACTTTATGTGGCCTACCGAATTAAATAAATATTTTGGGCATCTCACACACGGCCATCTGATCCCAAACTAAGCAGAGCTTGTACTACGGTAATCAGGCAACTGATACTATACTATACATACTTATATACTTTATAAATACATACATATTATAGATAAATTACACCCAGACACAGAACAAACAATCATGCTCATCACACAAAGTTTGTCCTGGGTGGGAATCTAACTCACGACCTCCAGCTTAGCAGTTAGGGTCACTAACCACTAGACTAACAGGCCCGTCAAATAAGAACTTACTAATACGGTATTTGACATTTGACATATTTTTTATAAAACCTATCTTTTTATTAGTCCTAAGCATCGGATTTGTTTTTAATTTACTGTAAAATTGGATTTTTAATTGCTTTAAAATCAATAAATAGTCAATAGGGTTGCTAGCTTGTGACGTCACAAGCTTGTAACATACAAAGTCTATTGGAGAATTGCGTTTTGACAGCTCATAAAAAGTACGCCAATTGATGATGGTGTCAAAAACCGGATTCTTAATTGTAGAAGTATGTTTCTCAGTTATCTGGTTACCATAACACAAGCTCTGCTTAGTTTGGGATCAAATGGCGGTAAGTTGTCCCGAGATATTTATTATTAATTACTATTAATTCTAAAACTATTCTTGTCTACAGGTAAACAACGGTACTTCATTCCAAGTAAAGGTTCGTTTCGACACTGAAGTCGACCTGACGTACTTTAAGAATGGCGGCATTCTCAACTATATGATAAGAAAGATGTTGTGAACATAATAGAAGATATGTTACGAAGCTCAGTTTATAATAGGGATGACGACAGCATAAAAAAAATTGGTTGCCTGTAAAGTCGGTATACGGGCGAAAGTTTTACGTGACAACGACCTTGAGTGGTAAAATAATTTTAATGTGAATATTCATTCGTATAGTAGGCTCGCTCTGTCTCTTTCGCTCTTAGGCGGGCTAACTGTGCTCGAGTGGAAGGGACGCGTGCCTTTCACTTTTTATGTCTGTCTCTCTCGCTCTTAGGCGGGCTAACCATGCCCGAGTGGAAGGGACGCGTGCCTCTCACTCGCTCTCATTGTAAGCGCATAACGTGAGCGGAGCGTAACGCAGTTTCTTGAAGTGTCACCCGGCAAACCAATTTATAAGACGTTGTCACGTCAAAAATGGCATTCTGTTTAGTCCGTCTTGTAGATCGGTCAAAAATACGGGACACGTATTTTTTGCTTGATCAAAATAATAAAAAGATAAAGAGCAACAAAGTTCCAGAGGGCTTTTGACGTCACCGTGCTGCAAAAATTGTATCTGATCGTGACGTCACGCACAACTACAACGCACTGTATCGTCGTAATTTTTCGATTACGAGAAAAAAGAAAAAATACGTGTCCTAAATTTTTTTTATAATCTCACTGACGGACTAATTACTTTTTTTTCGTCGTCTCGCCTCACAAATAGACTGGTTTATCAGATCAGAGTCAGAATCAACAATTATGAGACAAAAATATAACTAGGCTTCGTAATATTTTCATATAACAGTTATAGGTAGAAGGGACACCAGCCTTTTAGTAAACATTCCATACATTTTAAAAGTGTTACGCAATTTTGTATGAAACACCAATTTTCGTCACCAATAGCCCATTAAAAACGTCCGCATCTCATATGAGAGTTCGTAAGTTCGAATCTGAGTAAAACCAATATGAATATCAATAGTATGTACTATCTAAAAGTTTATCTTGGACATCACAGACATCGGTGAAGGAAAACATCGTGAGGAAACCTGGATTTTTAAAAATAAGTGTGAAATTGCCAAATAATACCAGCCTATTACTGTCTCACTGCAGGACAAAGGCCTCTTCTCATACAGAGAAGGCACGAGCATTGATCACCACGCACGCTCAAGGCGGTGCGGCGATTTAGACTTAAACCAGGTTTCCTCACGATGTTTTCCTTCATCGATGTCTGTGATGTCTTATAAACTCAGAAAGTGCATCATCATCTTCCTAACATTCTAACTATGTTGGAGTTAATCTCCAGCCTAACCGGATTCAGCTGGATACCAGTGTTTTACGTGAAGCGACTGCCTATCAGACCTACACAACCCAGTAACTGGGCGACACGATACCCCTTGGTTGGACTGGTCAGACTTTCTGGATTTTGACGACTGTAAAAGTTCTACTAATGACAACCGGGACCAACGGCTTTACGTGCTTTCCGAGGCACGGGATGTCAGTGATGTCCAAGATAAACTTTAGAAAGTACATGTGAATTGAAAAAGTCACGCCCGGATTCGAACCCTTATGAACGAGACGGCTTAGAAACTTCGCCCATATTATTCAGCTCTATTCAATTATCCATACTAATATTATAAATGGGAAAATGGTGGTTAAAACTAACCTAAATTTAAGTTAAGTGCATCTTTCTCTTTCCATTTCATTAAGAAAAGGACATAAGATAAAATATTAGTTAAGTCCTGTCAAAATTAGACACTCCATAGATAATTTAGACGCGATTAAAAACATGGCGACTAAACGTACGCCAATTTTCTTCAGACGCTGTCTAATTTGACAGGATTAAACTAAAATGTATCTTCTGTGCTTTTCTTTAAGAAATGGAAAGAGAAAGATGCATTTAACCTAAATTTAAGTAAGTTTGTGAACAAGAGAATTAGCACCAATGCAGTGGCGTAGCGTGCCTTGGCGGGGCCCCGTATAAAAAATTTGTTTGGGGGCCCCCATTTATATGGGGGTAAAGATTTTTCACAAAAGAAAAAAAATATTTGGATAGAAAAATATTCATTTATCATAACATAATTTAACCATTTTACAAATAGAAATCTAATTCTTCTGAAATCTAATTCAAAAAAGAAATGCTTTATAGAATTTTGTCATTTGTAAAATAAAATAAATTAGGTAGTTTTGATTTCCTTACACACTTTGGGGGCCCCCGTGGGCCTCGTATAATTGATACGGCAGATACGGCGGTAGCTACGCCCCTGCATCAATTTCTGTTCGTTGTGTCCGTCTTTTACGGCAAAATGGAGCGACGGATTGACGTGATTTTTTAAGTCAAGACTGACATAGGCTTTTTGTCTCTTTCTGACGCGAGAGCTGCCTTTTTGTATTAAATTCTTTGTTTTCTATGGAAATAAGCTGTATAAATGTGCGCAGTCTCTTAATCTTCATAATCTAGAATTGAATCTAAAATATAATGTAGTTTGATGTCTCTTCTACTTAATTTATTTGGTGTATCGGTTGTTAAATATAGATTAAAAGTGTGCTTGGACAATATCTGTTGCTAGTAATGATATTATTTTAAGCCCTTAATAATAATCACTGTGTAAAATTATGCAATGAATAAAGTCTGTGTAACCATACATTTTTTGACGTATAAACCTGTCATAACTTTATGCAGCGTTTATTAGTAAGGCGTTTAATATGTAAGATCAATGATATTATAAGTAAAAAGGTGTAGATAGGTTACCCAAACGAAATTCTATCTTCAAAAACGGCACACTAACGCACACATACATTACACGTCAAAGTAGGATGGCATGATTGAAGTAGTGCAAGTGAAAAAGAGATAAACGGCAAATGTCAACGCGATACTCAGTATCATGTTTGTCAATTGGCAAACTTTTAATGTGCCACTTCCTATCTACACTTTTTTACTTATAACATCTTTGTGTAAGATCATTTATAATTCTAAAATTATCAAAAATTATTGATATCTTTCATTCAGGCTGAGATAGTTTATCACTAGCCTATCTACTCTCTTATGGCAGAAGAATCAAACGTCACTCAATCTTAAAACGCTCTCAAATCTTTAGTCTTTGTCACTCTTATGGGATAATATAAGGACAGCAACAGATTTAAGAGCGAGTAAAAAAGTTACGTTTGAGATAATTTGCCTATTAGTTTATTACAAATTATCAGTGTTAATCGAATTTTGTTCCTGACTTTAACAATTATTACATATCTACAGATTGAAAACATAACCTTGTTAAACAAAAAAATATATATTCACCATTCCAAAATATTTACAGAAAAAATATTAACGCAACAGATATAGAGTTTAATGCTTGGTTCAATTCGGTGTAAGGGTATTTCGTTTTATTTATTTAAATAATATATTTAGTTGTAAAATTACAATGAAACCTTTGTCGTCAGTAAAAAGTTTATAAGTATCGCCATATACTTAATAAAAAATAATATTCTTTTTACCGACTTCACAAAAAGGAGGAGGTACTATGTTCGGCTGTTTGTATGTTTTTTTTTTTGTATGTTTGTTCATCGATTACTCCGTCAATTGTCAACGGATTTTGATGGTTCTTTTTTTGTTTGATAAGTCATGATTCAGGGGTGGTCCCATATAAATTTTGTGGCGATCGGTTCAGTGCTTCTTGAAAAATTCACCAAGAACAAAAAAAAATTGACGAAATTTTCATAGACGATGTGTGCTTTGTCTTCAAGTTTCTATTTTCGTTTTATAAGATTGTTAGTAGTTTTATTTTGAAAATAAATTACTTTGAAAGATACTATACACAGTCAAACATTGGGAGTCGACACTAAAAAGTAATAAATAAAAAACTTTTTTCAAAAAAAATAACCGCCTTCAAAAACTAAAAACCCAATAATAACTAAAATTTCGGAAGTCGGTGGTTTCTCTTCTGCCATTCAATTTGTGTTGCCACCGACTTCCGAAATTTTAGTTATTATTGGGTTTTTAGTTTTTGAAGGCGGTTATTTTTTATGTATGTTCATCGTCTACAACAGTTTTGTACAACACAAGTAAACGTTGCATTAGATAAACAAAATGTATGTCAACAATAATTGTAATCGTATCTAGATATAAGGGTACAATTTTACAAAAATATATTTGTTATATTTTGTTATTGAATTGTGTTTTTATTTGTAACAAACTTATTTTACCTTCTCCCTTCCTTGTCACAATTCGTCACATCCCCTCTGGTGTGGTCACGTATTTTGAAATTTTATACCTAGTACTGAATAAATATTATTTTCAAATCACCGTCAACCAAGGGAAATAGGTACGCGAGGGCAAAATAAAAACAAAATGTGTCAACGTCAAACTGACGTTACACGTCAAAAATCGGTCATTGAGACACGATTGTAATAGCAGACTAGGGCCCCAGTATCACTGGAAAAAGCGATAACATCAGAACCATAAGGTTGCGATGAACACGAATAAACGAATTACAATTGGCATGCAACCACGGCCTTACCTTGACCAATTCATAATTATTTTACTGTCTAAAAACCAGCTGTACTTGTCCAGATTACATCATTCCACAAAGGTTCAGGACATCGTGGAATATGTTCGTGTGAAAACTAGCTGGACTTTGAGGGTAGTGCAGTTGGAGTCGCGCCACAACATTAATTTCAAGTCGTTTGTGGTGCGGGTGCCGACTCAACATTTAGAGCCCTTCCTCAAAGAAGAATTTTGGCCGAAGGGTGTCTTATTTCGCCGTTTTCGCGGGAGGATACGCGACACCACGCAGCGCGACACGACGCCATCACTTCGTGTGCAATAATAATTATAAGTTATACTTTAATAATATGTATGTTAGTCTCTAAGGTACCTATATATGTTATGGGTCTTTGTTACCTGAAATAAATGATAAATATATATAAAATATTTTGCTGCTTCGTATACTATTTTTACCCGACTGCCGAAATAAGGGTTATGGTTTTTGAGCGTATGTATGTTTGTCTCATTCTATTTTCTACAGCCTAAACCGTTGAACGGATTTCGACATATGAGGTGTCATTAAATTCGTTTCAGTTATGGGTATATTATTATACTTTAAACTTTCGCGTTGCATATATATACTTTTACCGCTTTTCGGGATTTAACGCGCACGTACCTTTTATTTATTTTTGGCTTGACGTTTCGGCAGGTGTACTTGTTGGTTGTACTTGTGGTGAGTCTGCTTGTGACCATGGCAGGTGTAACCCTGCCGAAACGTCAAGCCAAAAATAAATAAAAGGTACGTGCGCGTTAAATCCCGAAAAGCGGTAAAAGTATGGGTATATTAATTAAAAATAAGAGAAATAAAAATAATATAATTAAATCCAACTGCTATTTCGGAAGTTTCGACTTCCAAAATTGCAGTTTGGATTTTTTGATAATTTTCAAACCATTTTTTTACAAGCTATATAACTTGTGGCAAGTCACAACTTAATGTTAAATGTATATTTTGTAGGTAATAGAGAACCCCTTTCCAATGATACCAAACATGGTAAGCTTATCTTAATTTTGTTTTGGTTATTTTGGCCGCCAGAGGTCGCCACATTAAATACGGTGACATGTTATGTATATGTATAGTATAGCCCATAACCAGCGGACGATCAAGACGTTTCTAATAATACCTCATCTGTTTATTTCTGATAAGGAGTTTAGGAGTTACGAGTGAACAGACAAATATACACACATCAAAGACTATACAACCACTTGACCGCTCATACGGGTGATTCGGGCTCACGACACTTAAATGGAATATCACTTATAAGAGACGCAGGTATGAGTGCAATTTTTAGTACTGATCAGTTGTTGGATCCGTGCACACTTCCTAATTTCGGTACCTAAAAATACATTTATCGTATAAAACCGAAGCAAAAATGAGTACATGTGCAATAAAATGGTGCGTAAAATGTTCTAAAACATCTAGTTATAAAAAAGATGGCATAAGTTTTCATCGGTAAGTAAAATATGTTTATATTTATCTACATTTTTGGTAATTAGAGAGCTCAAGCTAAACTGGTTGGTTTCGAAAAAAGTCATACCGCGTTGATGTCTTTTGAAAAAGTCCTTTACTATCACTAGAATATTAGATAAGTCTATCCCTTTCTATTCGTAAGTACTTCGTACTGTGTCCTGAAGTGATGTGACTTCACAAAACAGTAGATAAATTATTTTATCGATAATTTTTAATGGTAAAATAAAAATAATGTTTCGTTTTAATGTTTTAATTTTAGATTTCCAAATATTCCGGAAGTTAAAGAAAAATGGGTTAATGCCACTAACAGGGAAAACTGGCTTCCAAAATATTATAGCGTCATTTGTTCAAGGCATTTTACAGCTGATTGCTTTGAAGTTTTAAAGGACCGACGCCGTTTGTTTTGATTTTTTTCTGATATAAATTTTCACCAATTTGACGTAGAATCTACTAATCACCTAATTGACTTAACTTCATGTGTAGCTAAAAAATATATTGATACTCGACTGACATTTGTACGAAAAACAACACAAATCCAAAAGACAATATAAGAAAAATCTACTTAAAACTAATTCATTTTAAAAACCAGTAATTCATGTTATACGTCTTCCTTTTTCACAATTAATTATAGTCGAGTACCAATACTCTTTTCAACATCATGTCTTCAAAAATAGGATCTTATCGAACTACAAGCAGGTTCAACATAAAATGTGTAATAAACCTTGTGCTTTCATCCCGCTGAGGCCGCGAGCATAAGCTAGTAATTATATACATAAGTATAATAATGAATAAAATACTTATAATTCTATTATTATAATAATGTTAGCATAATCCATTTTCCGAAGTCGGTAAAACATAACACGAAACGAAAAGAAAAAACAATAAAAAACCTTAAAATAGGTTTTTTGGTAATAGATCTTTTCGTTTTTTATTTAACTATTCCGTTTTATAATCAAGTGTATTATTTTTTTATTAATTGATTTAAGCTACTGCTTGATTGCGAAACCTTTTTTAACATAACCTTATTTTTATAAAACCCTGTTTTATTACAAAATCGGGTCTTATACAACTAATAATTTGAATACTTGTCGATATCGATATTTTTTTAATCACCCTTTTGCAATCCCTAAAAAATCAGTTGTCAAATTCATCGACCAATCACAGCGGGCGAAGTTTAGCTCCACCCCTTCGTTATCTGGTGACTTTGATTTAGAACAAAAACTTGCCTATACGCACTCCACTGGTTTGCTGCTTCATGACACACATTCATAGCCTGTCAAAATTTTTGTCCAATTGAAATAAAATTCTTAAAATTTATGGCGTTCCCTTAATTTAATTAACCTTGTTTGTCAGAGAGAATGGCCCTAACGTTTGATGACATAACAAAGTGTTAATTTTTTGAATTTTAGCCGGTTCGATTCCCGACAGTAATTTAAAACGAATTTTCGAAAAGTTTTGAATGCAGTTTTGTTTCTTTTTAAAATTATAGGAATGTTTCCTTTAAGTAAAATAATCTATCTTAAGGATTTAAGGTAGTTTTCTTCCAGGGCCCTTGAAACTTTCCATGCTGTATACTTGCGCTTTTGTAATACTATAATTAAAAAAAAACCGGCCAAGAGCGTGTCGGACCACGCTTAGTGTAGGGTTCCGTAGTTTCCCGCTCGTCACAATAACTGTTCCCATTTATGAGTTATAAAAAAAGGCTATTTGTTATGTTGACATAGTGAGTACGCAAAAATTATTTTGTACAATCGACCAAATGGAATCATGACCCACCATAAGCTTATTTTCCTACAGACATTCAAATACAATTAGGTCGACAATTACGTTAACGTGTATTAAAAATGTCACACGTCTAGTCTTATTATTTTGACAGCTTCAAACGATTTGTCGTCGAAATGGGTCATGATTCAATTTTGTCGATAGTACAACCTTTTTATCTTTTTTTGTACAAAAACTATTCTTTCCATCAAGTTTAAAATAATTTTCCTAGAACTTCAACTTCAACTCTTTATTAATGGCATTTGCGGAAAACACACCACAATTCTGCCACGACCTGGTTGCGGCGGGAGGGCGTGTCAGACTCTTACTGACTAAAACCCACTCATGTTCCTTCGATTGCCCTTTATGTTCCAGGGTCACGGTAACTATTAAAAACATTCCGCAACCCCGGCAGGCGTTGGCCCTGTTGGGCCCCTTCCTGTGCTGACTCCTTCTCTTTGAGGCGCGCGTGGAACACTAACGCGCCGTCGACGCGGTCCTGGTCCTAGCCGGGCGGCGAGCTACCCATCGCTCGCCATCCGCAGAACCGCGCCTACGGTGGCCGGTAGTCGTCTTGCGACTCTCGACGTCTTCGCCTGGGTCTTAGTCCGGGGCGAGAGGCTCGTCGTTGCCTCTCGCGCGCCACCGCTTCCTTTACTAGCATAACTGCTTCGCAGAAGGAGGCGACGGCATCCCATTCCGTCTCGCCCCGAAGCATGGCCTGAACCAGCGCCGGGCGCGAGAGGTCACCGCCGCCGATCGCCTCTACGAGGACACGTCGATGGTGCGCCCATGCGCGGCACACCTCTACCGTGTGCTCGACCGTGTCCTCCAGGCGACCGTTGCTGCAGTGGTGACACCCAGGCGTCGCTTCCGCCTGAACCCAACACAGGAACCTCCCGAACTGACCATGTCCGGTGAGGACCTGTGTCAGGCGAAACGTGAGAGCGCCGTGGCGCCTCTCCAGCCACTCCTCAAAGAGGGGTCATACCGCCGCTATTACGGCGTGCCCAGTCTGACACGCCCTCCCGCCGCAACAAGAACGGGAGACGCCAATAGATGATTTCCCACTTCCAAAAAAAAAAATTATTGCCTGTAACGGAGACGAAAATGTTGAAATGAATACAAATACAAATCTTTTTATTCGTCAATGCAGGTGTACAATACAAAAGGTGTTAGAGTGATGGGAAGTTCGCTACATTGTGCCGGCGGGCATACGAAAATTATATTTAAACGACAATTGCTTATATTCTATTAACCTATTATTATGTATATAATACTATCACATTTATATAATACTAATTCCTTCACTTATATCTATCTATTCATTGCTTACCATATAATATTGTTTTATATATAATACTGCTTATCTCTATTGTAATTATAATTATTTCTTTTATAATGTATACATATATAATGAATGAATGTGTGAATAAAGTGAGAAATGAGTATATTAGAGGAAGTGTGAAAACAGCAATAACAGAAAAGTACATATATGACAGATAGTCCATAATGAGTTTTATTTAAGTTTTGCTTTATGTTTGTATGTATTTTCTTTTTATGTGCAATAAAGAATATGAATATGAGAAAGGACATATCATAGTTTTTATCCCAAAACTCCCACGAGAACGGGAACTACAGTTTTATTCGTACTAATATTATAAATGCGAAAGTAACTCTGTCTGTCGGTCTGTCTGTCTCTTCTTCACGTCTAAACCACTGAACCGTTTTAAATGAAATTTGGTACAGGTATAGTCTAGGACCCGAGAAAGGACATAGGATAGTTTTCATCCTGGAAATCCCCCGGGAACGGGAACTATTATTCCACGCGGACGAAGTTGCGGGCAAAAGCTATTATAATATAATTATAAACATAGAAAAAGTTCCATTGGTACTTGCTCGGTTTCGAACCCACAATCTGACGCATGAGAGTTGGACGGATTAACCACTAGGACATCACGACAACAATGCAGAGATGAAGTTATATAAACAAAATAAACAACAAGATTTTAAGAATTAATAACAACAAATATATTAAACACAAACAGGGCTCGATTACATTATACAATAATACTTTCGCCCGCGGCTTCGCCCGCGTGGACTTTCATGCACTTTAAGGCTTGAGTTTCCAAAAATTCTATCTTATTTGATACTTACTCTGTATAAAGAACACCCCCAGTAAGTTTCATGTCTCTATGACCCGTTGGTTTTTTTTGGGTGTGGGAAATCATCAAATGACATGTATATAATTTAATTTAATGTAATTTTGTTCCATTTATTTCTTTTGACATTATCTTATTTTATTTAAATTTATATATGTTTGTATTGAACACATTTGACTTTATTTAATTTGTTTAATTTAATTTAATTGTATTGTTATTTATTATGATTTTATATTATTTTATTTGTATTTGAATTTTGTCTGGAAATGGGTGTAATTTACCTGAAATAAATGAATTTAATTAATATGACTTCCCGTCCTGGGTGCGGCGGGAGGGCGTGTCAGACTTTTACTGACTAAAACCCACTCATGTTCCTTCGGTTGCCCTTTATGTTCTGGGGTCACGGTAACTATTATAAACATTCCGCAACCCCGGCAGGCGTTGGCTCTGTTGGGCCCCTTCCCGTGCTGACTTCTCTTTGAGGCGCGCGTGGAACACTAACGCGCCGTCGACGCGGGACCCCTTTTAGGGGTTAAGTTTCCATAAATGCCTTCTTAGTAGTTACCTACTCTTTACAAAGAACACACCCTGCAAGTTTCATGTCTCTAGGAGCTGCGGTTTGGGCTGTGCGTTGATATATCAACAGTCAGTCAGTGAGTTTACCATCATCATCTCCCTAGCCTTTTCCCAACTGTGTTGGGGTCGGCTGCCAGCCTAACCGGATTCAGTTGAATATCGGTGTTTTACGTGGAGCGACTGCCTATCTCCACAACCCAGTAACTGGGCGACACGATACCTCTTAGTTAGACTGGTCAGAGTTTCTGGCTAACCAGTAACGACTGTCAAAGTTCTACGAATGACAACCGGGACCAACGGCTTTACGTGCTTTCCGAAGCACGGGATGTCAGTGATGTCTTAGATAAACTTTAGAAAGTACCTACATATGAATTGAAAAAGTCACATTGGTACTTGCCCGGATTCGAACCCACAACCTCTTACACGAGAGGCGGGCGCCTTATCCACTGCGCCATCACGACATTCCACAGTCAGTGAGTTTACCATTTCATATATACTTACAGATTATTATACAGTGTCTTAAGTTACAAAACAATAAAATGTTTGCTTATTCTTTATATAAAGACAAGAGCGAATAACTTCTTGACAGTTTATCTTAATCATTCAAAGTGTGTGTAGTTCTTTATATGACGTAAAATCAAGTAAGTTTATTTCTCTTCAACAGTATTTTTAACCCCCACTAAAATAAAAAGGGGTGTTAGAAGACAGAAGTTTTGTGTGTGTTTGTTTGTCTGTGACTCTGTCTGTCTGTGTAACCGAAGCTATTAAACGGGTGAACCGATTTGGATAGGGTTTTAAAGTAGGTTAATTAGCGATGATTCTTAGACATGTTTAATTCAAATCGTTTGAGCCGTTTCGAAATTATCGACTCTTCTGTTAGCTAAAGTCACGATCTTAATAATTTCGTTAGCTGTGGATTTATTTTTGTTATATTTTTTGTTAATATACCTAGTCACTGCAGAGCGAGTCGACAAAGTCGTTATTCTAATGAGAACTTTAATAAATATGACAATTTCCCATTATAAGATAATTTTCTCAATGAAAGATCTTGATAACAAGTATAACAACCGATTGATATTTATAATTCATAAAGTTTACATTCTCAACATAAATAATGCTTGTGCACGGGAATCATTCTTACTGTTCAATTCCGCATTTAGTTTATTGTTTTAAGAGTGTATGAAGGTCATCGATGAAGGTCTATAGATTGGAAACTCCTTAGACACAAGAAGAATGGTGTTTTAAGCTTTTGCCGCAAATTGTTCAAACGGGGGAAACTGAATTGAATGCGGCTTGTTTAATAGGCATTACTTTTATTGTGGTCGGCCTAAATATTTCGCGAACCACGAAAAATTTTACCTTCGTCGGTCTAACACAATATATTATTCAGGCACAAACATTCTTTTACTAGAATTTTTGTGAATTTTTGTGATTAAATCACAAACACAATATTTTCAACGAAGTTAAAAAAGAGTTGAAATTCTAACATCCTCCTATTTTTAAACGGTTTCATTTAACTTCATCTCAAGTTATTGTTTTTTAACACTCTTGCTCAATTTACGCTTATTTAAGCATTTTAAGGTACTTGCTAAGATTATTGTGTTTCTGTGCAGTTTACAAAGCCATGCTTTCCACAATATTTTTGATACTCGGACTAAATCCAGTATTATCTATGACGCCGACCACAAAAGATCTGCTCACACCAATCCGGGAATATGGCGAAGCTTGTGGATATGCGGTAAGTATAAGAGCATTTTATAATGGTGCCGATTCTCTTATTCACAAACTAACGTAAATTTAAGTTAAGTGCATCTTTCTCTTTCCATTTCATTAAGAAAAGGACAGAGGATAAAATATTAGTTAAGTCCTGTCAAATTTGAATGGTGACTATTCGTCAAATACGTCAATTTCCTTCAGGCACTGTCTAATTTGACAGGATTAAACTAAAATGTATATGTATGTGTAAAATGTATGTGTCCTTTTCTTTCAGAAATGGAAAGAGAAAGATGCATTTAACTTAAATTTAGTTAAGTTTGTGAACAAGAGAATCAGCACCATTGTCGGCCGCTACTTAATACTTGTGCCTCATACGACAACTTTGACCTAAATTGTAAAAATATAGGCTTAATTAATAGGCGTTTCAGATGCAGATTTTCGTAAGCTTCGGTCGAAACGGGAATTTGATTAAATATTATGATGTTTTTAGAGGGTGTTTCAGACGACACTTTTGCTAAGCTAGTTTTTTTATGGCGGGAAAGTAAAGGTTTTAATTCTGTCCTTTCAAAATTAACACGTATAACGCCACGAAATAAAATTAATGATAAGTTTCCATTCAGGCCATGTCGGACAATGATGGGCGACACCAATATGTTCCGTTCGGGCCGTGGGAGACAATGGTGTCCGACAGTCAGAGCTATGTTTAAACGTCTCTACTAAGCTGTCGGTCAATAATACAAGGCAAAATTGTACGCAACATGACCCGCGCGGCCTCCTAGATTAGTACAATCACATCAGCACTCTAAAAACATACAAAAATAAAAAAGTTACGTCAGTTTTTCTAAAAATGTTATTCTGCAAACAATACATAAAAAGGTGTGTAATGCAATTTTGATTTGTTTTTTCGATTTTATGGAAAAAAATAGTGTTCAGTTTATAGATAAATTAAAAAATCATGATTTTTATTAAATCAAAATCAGTTTTGTTGTTTTAAACTTAGGAAATAGGAACAATTATCACATTTAAACTTAAATAATCGAGATCATGGGAAAACGTAAATTTTCAATAATATTTACTAGGTAAATTAACATAAATCAAACAGTTTTTTATGTTTAGAAATAATTAAAAGAATCAAAATAACAATCATATAAGAAAAGAATCAAAATAACAATCAAAAATATTTAAAAAGAACGATGTACTTTATTAAAACAATCTAAACAAAGAAACGGTTTATTTGGACAGTCTTATTTACAATCTGTTTACCTTATTTACTTTATTTTTCGCCTGGTTTCTAGGGGGCGACACTTTGACCCGCGCGGCTTCAACGGAAGAAAACTCAATTAATCGTACGCAGCAAGCCATGTCGGACAATGTTGGGCCACATGAATTATCTTCACATTTATAAAGATTTCTGCAGTTATGTCAATGTTTTGTAAGTTAGAAATTCATATTTAATAATTCTAACAATAAAACAAAAAAAATGTTTTTTTGTCAATTTCAAATATTTTGTATGGCTTGTAGGGTAAGTTAATTGTCGCCCAGCAATGTCCGACATGGCGTTGTACGTGTTAATAAAAATAACTTTATTTTGTACTAGCTGTCCTCCGCGGGTTTCCGGTTTTTCGGTATGACCTTCCCGTTGACCTAAAAAATCCGAATTTAACGTAAAATAAATAGCTTGATCCCAAAAAAATATCGAGACACCTCGTATAAATATCGTTATTTCCTTGGTTAGCTAGGTTTTATGGAATTAGGAAATTCATTATTCTATTATTAACGTAAATGCTCCTATTACCGCCAGTTTTAGCTGTCTCAGGATTCACTTAAAAAAATAGATATAAGCTGTTATGTTAGGGAAGATGTTATAATTTATAATTAATCTTTACGAAGTATTCTTTGCTATTCAGTTCCTTAATTCAATATTCAATAACACAATAGTTACAAAATTATTATTTTATCCAAAAGAGAAGTTGATTCTATTACCGACCCATAGAATGCGGCAAGATTCTATTAGCGATTTTTCTGCTTCTTTTACCGACCCATACGAAGTTGTCACTTCTACTATAGTATAAAATAAAATAAAATCGTTTTTAAGGTATTTTATGGTGTTGTTTACTTTGAAGTAAGTGTTACATTATTGTTTTGTTATAAAATAGCTATTAATATTTACACCAATAATCTATAAGTAAGTAATTATTGGTGTAAATATTCGATGGTGAAACGAATAAATAATATAAAATCATAATATAACAATAGATATGATTTCCCTTGTAACGCAGTGTTATCCTTGGTATGCTATGAATAATAGGTTTATGAACTTTCGTATATGCTGGTCTCTTCATTTATATAAGCCCATATAAGCCCAACTTCTAGTTGACCAGAGGCGTCCCAACTGCTTGCGCTTCTGCTTTCTGCTACAAACTTTAAAGGGATTATAGAATTTAATAAAATATATGAAATATACATAGATAATGCCATGAATGAAACAGGAAAGTAAGTTTTATTTTACATTAATGATATGGCCTTTGACAAAATCTCTCAAAACGTCACGTATGCAAGAAATAAGCCAATTTGATCAAAAATGGACATTTTGTTTTTGTGTTAGTACTTCAATATTACCAAAAATATCCTCACAGCTGTGAGTCGGTAATAGAATCAAGTAAGAAGGTTACAATATTCTATTAGCGACCAATAAAAATAATAATAAATAGATCGAGTTTGACACAAAAACTTAAGAAATAGCTATGTCGTTAATAGACCTAACAAAGTAAAATAATTTTAAGAATTGAACAAGAAAAAAGTATAATCAAATAAGTTAGTTTGTAATAGATATTATTTTAAAATACTAAACGTTCTCAAAATTTTAACAACGCCATGGGTCGTTATTAGCATCAAGTTTTAAAATTTGGATTCTATTACCGCCTTTTATTAAAACATGATTTTATAACACAAAAACCAATTAAAAGTATTATTTTAAGAATTAGTTTGGGAAACGAATATATGCGTTTCAGTTGTAATGTGATAGCAAGAAGACTAATCAATTTTTAGTGCGTTAATTTCCTTAAGCAATATTCAGGTGTACTTACGTGGCTGGAGGCGCGACACTATGAAACTTGCGTCCGTTTCGGGCGCTTCCCAATTATTGACAAATTATTTCTTTCACTGGCTATTTAAACACACAAACTTTGCTCTATTTGTTATAAAACAAAATTTTGTAACTAATTTTTAAGGTATGACTTTTCTGGAACCCTATATTATGTATAATATGAGTGATTTAAAATTAGATCGGTAATAGAGTACACATTTTAGGGGGTCGTTAATAGGAGCTTTTACGTTATTCCTTTAATATATTTTTTTTCAGAGCTGCCCAGTACCAGCAAAGAACGTGCTCAATGTTCACATAGTTCCCGCGACGCATGCAGAGTTAGGAAATACCAGAACATTTTACGAACATTATTCTGGATGTAAGTAGACACAGATGTGGACCAGAAATGGTATTTTTGTGAACTTTTTTAGGTAAAACATTTTATCTTTGGTGCAAGAGGTATAATTAAAAATACTAGGTGTAATTTTGGCCTTTTACAACCCGCTAGGAGATGATTCTACCCATGAAACAAACAATTTTTATTACGAAACCAACTCTGAAATCGCGAAAAAAATATCAGCTGTTTCTAACAAAAGTTCAATGCCCTCCCGACCATATGTATGAAACAGCTGATATTTTTTTCGCGATTTCAGAGTTGGTTCCATAATAAAAGTTGTTTGTTTTAATGAGTAGAATCATCTCATATTGGGTTGTGAAGGATCTAAAATACTTAAGCTGAAAATATAACTGAAAGCTAAAAATAAGGCTGAAAAGTTTGTTTATGTTTATTTAAATGACCTTTTTTTTACAAATGTATCGAGGAAGGTCATTCACCTATCTATTCCTAACCGTTTGGTCGGTAAACCAAAGACGGACGGACGGACTTGAGGAAACTATAAGTATTGCTTTTGTACCATTTTTGTATACTAAAAAAAGGTAATGCGTTAAAGTGAAAAATACGCTGCACTACGATCCTAAAAGCGATGCAATAAGAGCCACTTTACAAGCTGGTACGAAGTTTGATAAGATTGTTAAGTCATAAGAATATTAAAGGAGATAGTCCACCTTCCCTATATCTCGGAGCCTACATGTTACAATCATGAAATTGGTGTTATCTTTTAAGATAACACGCCTTTTATTATGTTACTTAATTTCAATAAAATTGACAGTGTATATTCTGAGTTTTTTTTTGTTTTCTTGTTTTCGTTTTATGATAAAATTACGATAATTTTACAATACAATAATTGACTGTAACGCGTAGGCACAGCTATGGGCATTCCCCTTTGAAAAATGTTAGCCGCCATCTTGGATTCCGAAATGGACCTCATTTTCGGCATCAGTGTCCCCGAAAACCACGGAAACGATACCCATGACCGTTTATCCCTTGCTGGAATTGAACTCGCGAAACAGCACAGCACCCGCACAAACACTGCACTAGCCGTCGTCGCGTCGAATTATTTAAAAATAACTGTTTCCATTATTTTCAGATGAGGAGAATTTTCCCCACACTAAAGTGAACATGAAACAAATATTAGATGCAGTTATCACCAGTTTGTGGGAAGACGAAAAGAGAAAGTAAGTATTCTATTATGTTACTAGCGTTCTCCGAGGTTACTCCCAAGTTTTTGGTTACTGCTCCTCTCCCTTAGGTCGTAGCTTGATGTTACATAGCCTACAAATTTTAATCGATAAATAGGCAAAAGGATTTTTAACCGACTTCTAAAAAAAGGAGAAGGTTCTCAATTCGGATGTTTGTATTTTTTATATTTTTTTTTGTTCGCGCATATCTCTTTCGTTTACCAACCGATTTGAACAATTCTTTTTTTGTTTGAAAGGGTAGACTTCCCAAATGGTCCTATTGTCATCAGGTCCAGGATCTGATGATGGTATCATGCCGAAATCGAGGGAAATCAGTTTTTTTTGCAAAAATTTATCTTGTGTTAATTCAGACCAGTTATTTCTGAGATTAGCAAGTACAACCAAAGAAACACACTTTATTTTTTTTAAATAGACTACTTACTGCTACAACCGTGAACAAAAAGTAAATCCGAAAGGTACTTAAAAAATGTAAGTCCGAAATTGCCGCACCGCCATGAGCGCGCGTGGTGATCAATGCTCGTGCCTTCTCTGTCCTGCTGTGGGACAGTAATAGGCTAGTGTTATTTATAACTATACTTTCAACCTACGTTTTGTTCAGTGGTTAAGGCGCTGACCTCCCATGCTAAGTTGGCTAGGCTGAAGCCCGGTAAATGCCAATTTCGTATGTTTTTTGAGAACAACGCTGATATCCCTTGCTTTGAACATTGGTCCAGGTTATCTGTCAATTGCTACAAACTATGTTGGGGTCGGACACACGTCACATTGTTTCTTGCCCGGTTTTAACAATCCATACACTAGAGGCGGGCGCAATAACCACAGTACTATTAAGACAGCTTCAATATTGTATAAAATATCATTTTGTCTTCATTGTTTTCAGGTTCACATTTTCAGACTTTCCATATTTATTTCACTGGTGGAAGAACAGGGATTTAACAGGTAGTTCGTTTATTTTATAGAATAAACTAAGTTGAGTTTATCATTACAAAACTATGATGTACGTTAGCGATTCGCCCCAGCTTCACACGGCTGTTACAAATCTTCGAATTTTTTATGCATATATCCATCCTTTTGTATTTTACTCTATCTGTTGATGACTACATCAAAATTTTCATTTCGGAATTCAAAAAATATCAGCGAATAATAATCACAACGAAAGAGATTTCATTTTAATATTATGGGGATGATTTGATGTTTATTTTGTATTTAGCCTAGTTTATTATCCCTCTGCTGAATAAAGGCTTCCCCCAATTCATTCCTATCATCTCTGTCCTAAGTAATCTCAGGCCACGATTGCACTACAGAGGACGCTTTTCAACGCTTTCGAATGACGTGACCAGCCAAATCCCACTTCTGATGTTTCTTCTCCTCTTCTTACTGATTGGACTTGATACCTTCCCTGGCCTCTGTTGCAGTCAAACGCATGGTATACCAGCTCCTGCGCCAAGGTCGACTGTTCTTCGTAGGCGGGGGATGGAGCATGAGTGACGAGGCCACCACTAGTTACCATGCCATCATTGATCACTTTACTTACAGCTTGAGGTAAAGTAATCGCCAAATCTAGCGCAGACGCATAGAACAGCTGTCTGCTATTAAACCTTCAAACACATGTGATTCGGGAAACAATAGAAAGACAATGGTGCCGATTCTCTTATTCACACACTTTCTTTGCCCTAAAACTCAGGCTCATTTTACGGCCATTCTCCGATAAGCAAATTTTACGTGTCCGGGCTTGAATAATCCGTACTTTTATCATATTCAATCATCCAATATTTTTTATATGTTAGATAGCATCCCTATCTAGCCATAAACAAAAACACAGGCTTCTGTTTAAAGTATTTAAGACTAAATTAATTTAATCTAAGTTCAAAAACCTCTGTTCTCTAATTACCGTAACGTGTCCGCACACTGTCTTAATGTTAAAACTTACTTGTAATTTTTATGACTTACAGGTTTACTTTGATCTATTCAACATTTTAAATGGTGTTAAACAACGTGTATCGCATAGTAAAATATTGACTCACTAGAACCTGTCTATAAATAATTATCGTTAAATTATCGGATGTCCGATGGAAAGTTATAATTACCGTGACATATTCTGTTCTCGAGTGCACACCCCTAAAAAACAGTATTTGGCACACCACTTCCGAACGCGTCTCGTCTCCTCCTTGTGTACCACGAAACATCAGTAGTTGCACGTCTCTAACATTAGTGTACCGCTAATAAAGCGCTCTTGTATATAATTACCGTAACCTTGGTTACAAACTTTTCTAATTACCGTTTCACATTATATAAATTTGATTTTTTAAGTTAGACCCAAGTTGATTATGTAAATCGAGGCAGTACTTTGGCCTCCGTACGTTGTAATAAGCTAGTATTTGCATATTGTGTTGGTTTCCGAAATTTTTAAGAAAATCTATCGTTTTCTAATTACCGTATACTAATTACCGTATGTTTATAATTACCGTTGTATGAAAAATTAATTCTTATTTACTAACTGTAGCCTCAAAATAGATGGGTACAGAAGTCAATCTACATGCAAAGCGCGCTTGAGCATCACCCGCGATCATCAGTGATGAGTTGATGAGGCATATCCGCGGGATATATATATATAATCCCGCGGATATGTGGAGGACGAGGCTTCCTTAATGCTAAGTCTCTCCTCAACCGCGAGACCCAGAGGTTGTATCTCCGGGAATATTTCCTTAAAGCTGACGTGGTTCCTTACGTCAGCACCGAGAATCCGAGATGTGGTCACTGTGTTCAAGAACCTCACTCCGCTCTCCTTAACTAAAGAGAACTGGCGCAAACTTGTAGTGCTTGAGGCAAAGGATCGTGAGGAAGTATGGCAGAGTAAGGCGCTACACGGGCGGTTTTTCCGGGCCCTGCATGGGCCCGATGTAGACTTTTTAGTGTCAGTTTAGTAGCTACAATTTGGTGACCTATTTGGGGAAACCGAAGGTTTTGTCTGTACAATTATGGATGAGGTTATCATGACGAAGAATTATCGGGAATTTATTGTGAAAGATGGTACGGTTGACTTAAGTCGGGCGTGTCACCTGCCGGGAGAACGATTCGACACACTATCTCTGATTATTCTCGTCTTGCTAACAAAGAGGACTTGAATGGGCACAACCTAGTAGCCAGAATTATCAATCAGCAACTTGCTTTGAGATACGGCCTCGTAGAATCTGAAGATGGCAATGTCACATTGTACTGGGGTCGATACATCATCACTGAAAGGACTGTTGTAGCAAACAAGCCTGATATAGTGGTGGTGGATCGATTGGAGCGGCGCGTAATGCTCGTTGACGTAACGGTCCCGCGTGACAAGAACCTTGTGAAGACCGAGAAAGATAATAAAAATTAAGTATCGACTTGGCTCGCGAGATTGTTGACAAGTTGAATGTATAGTTGTTTCTACCAATGGTTTAATAGCCGAGAGTCTCGACCAACACCTAAGGAGGCTCTCGTCAGATGGCTGGATCTAGGGCTTCATTCAGAAGCTTTTGGACACGGCTCGCATCGTTAGGAAGTTCTTCTCTCTGAAGCCCTGATCACCGGTAGCTGGGACCCTGTTCCCGATGCCGTTGGGCTACTGTTTTTTATATTCTTACATGTTTTTGTTTGTTTATATATCAATATTTAAAAATATAAATAATCTGTATGAAAATAACGCGAAAACGAACCCGCGGCTTCACTCCTACTATACCATACTCTAGCCTACTCTAGCCTACCCTACTATATCCCACTCTAGCCTGCTCTAGCCTACCCTACTATATCCCACTCTACCCTACTCTACTCTAACCTACACTACTCTAAAGTACCCTTTTAATTTTCAATTTTTTTTTCATAAGAACCTTCTCCAAACAATAACAAACACAACAAAGAATTAGTGAAATCGGTCCAAAGATGATAAAGGGAAATAGGGATTCATTTTATATAAATAGATGTATACAAATTATTAATGTGTGTTATTTTTATTATATTATATCACATTTTACTTAAAATTGACAGTGTTTTCTAATTACCGTGGCATAAGATATTAAACTTTTCTAATTACCGTACTCATAATTTTTTTAAGTCTCAATAACTAGAAAACTACCAGTAATTAAAACATGCCTCATTTATTATTGAATCCGTATTTTTTACTAGTTTCATATTTTAATGAGTTTAAGGTAAATCAGTGAAAAATAAAAATGGTTACGGTAATTAGGCAAATAACGCCGAATCGGAGAATGACCGTTTAAACTTACTTTAAAAATTTTAGTCACTTTGAAATAAATATTATACCTCTCTTAATTTTAGCCCGGTTATATAAATCCGGTTCATTTTCAAATGACCGTAAAATTTGATTTTTAGTCGCTTTGAAATCAATAAATAGTCGATGGGTATGGTAACTTAGTGACGTCATAAGGTAATATTGCGATACAAAATCTAAGGGAGAACGCGTTTTGACAGCTTATAAAAAGTACGTCAGATTGATGATGGTGTAAAATACTATATTATCTGGTCCATCTTTAATTTTTTTTTCTTCATGAAAACCTTTCAATTTTAAAATATCAATATATATATTTATCAGGCGAATAAAACTAGCCGTTTCCGATTTTTGGGATTAGCAACACAATCAGGTATTATTTTTTCATTTTTAATTAAATGTTAACTACCCACATTTAATTTACAGAAAACTGAACGCAACCTTCTTAGACTGCGGCCGCCCTCTAGTGAGCTGGCAAGCCGATGTTTTCGGACATTCCAAGGAGTTCGCGTCTCTGATGGCACAAATGGGCTTTGATGGCCACTTCATCAACCCCATCAGCTTTGACGATGAGATCGCCAGGATGAAGGCCAAGGCTTTGGAGTTCGTGTGGCGAGGCAGCGATGATTTAGGTAAAATAGTTCTATGCAGTTCGCCTTGTTATATTATAGGTCTTAGGGAGCAAGGGTGTTGGGGGCAATTTGTTTGATAGTTTGACGTTTGATCTTTTGACTCAGATTTTATCGATGATTTTTGTCTTCTGACTTTTACTTCTGACTTTGACTTCTGATTTTGACTTCTGACTTTGGCTTCTGATTTTGACTTCTGACTTTGCCTTCTGATTTTGACTTCTGACTTTCGACTTCTGACTTTGACTACTGACGTGGACTTCAGACTTTGAGTTCTGACTTTGACTTCTGTCATTGACTTCTGACTTTGTCTTCTGACTTTGTCTTCTGACTTTGTCTTCTGACTTTGTCTTCTGACTTTGACTTCTAACGTTGACTTCTGACTATGACTTCTAACGCTGACTTCTGACTTTGACCTTTAACTTTGACTTCTGACTTTTGCTTCTGACTTTGAATTCTGACTTAGACTTCTGACCTAGACTTTTGACTTTTAACTTTGCCTTAAAAAAAAAAACTTTGCCTTCTATTTTGGTTTTCGAAAAATATTGTACTTCTTTTTTTTTTTTTTTTCCTAACTAAGGCATCTTGCAGTTCAGCTCGCTAAGGCTGTTTACTGCTTAACCGGACAATCCTGTGGCTGCCAAGAGTGACTCTAGGCCTCCAGCCAGGGATATTGTACTTCTAACCCGCTCGATATTCCAGGGTCTGACTTCGATATCTAGTTATACTCACAAGCTCTTTGGGTACTGGTCTTTTCTTGCTTTCTGCTTTTGATCGTACTACAAGAATCATGGCTTCAGATTTAAACTTTTGCTTTTAACAATAGTTTTTTTACTTTTGAAGTTCTCTTAATTTTTTTTATCTTTAACTTTTGGCTTTGGAGTTTTGAGTTTTGACTTTGACTTTTTAATGTGGTCTTTGACTTTGGAAAGTTATCTCCGAATTTTGTCATTGACTTTGACTTTTGAAACCTCATCCCTTCCTGGTGTTAGCGGACGCCTTTAAAAATAGCTCCAGTCTCATCACCTTTTGATATTCCAGGGTCTGACTCCGATATTTACACTCACAAGCTGTTCGACGGCTACTGGTCTCCGCCAGGGTTCTGCTTCGGCGCCTACTGCAAGGACCCTCTCATCATGACTTCGGACTCACTGTTCGCGAATGTTGCAGAGAGGGTAAGTGAAGTTCCATGTCTGGGTTCAGTACCCAAACAGTAAAAACGGGACCCTACCTTGTTTTTGATGCGGAATGTTTTAGTTACCGTGACCCCGGAACATAAAGGGCAACCGAAGGAACATGAGTGGGTTTTAGTCAGTAAAAGTCTCACACGCCCTCCCGCCGCGCCCAGGACGGGAGAAGTTATTTGATGATTCCCCACTCCCCAAAAAAAAACAATACCGTGTTTTATGGGAGTTTAGTTGCTTGTTTCAAAAGCTGTATATTAATATATGGGGAAGAACAAGCAAGAAACCCCATTTTAACCAACTTTAAAAAAGTAGGTTCTGATTCGACCTGTATGTTTCACCACAATTATCTTGCGTTTAGCTTTACCGATTTTGATGCGGCTTTCAGAAATAGATGTTTGTTACATTCTGGGAAAGGTTTACGTATATAACACTAATGCATATCCCGTGACGTTGCCTGCATGGATCCGTTTTAATTTTATAAGATTATAAGTAGTTTTATTTTGAAAGTCACTGTAATACACAGTCAGACATTGGGCTCCTAACAAAAAATTATAAGGTTTTTTTTTGGAAAATGCTTTTTTCATATTTAATCTGAAAAATGCAGAAAAAACAAAAGAACACTGGTGAACTCAGGCGGAATGTTTATATGGATAGACAAATATTGATTCCCTTTATATTGTACCAAAAACCTTACACGCATGCGCCAAGCACATTTGACTGTTTATAAGCAAAAGTATTTTTAACTAGCTTTTGCCCGGGGCTCTGCCCGCGTATATGAAGAATCCTTTCTTAGTGGATACCTACTCTTCACAAAGAACACACGCTGCAAGTTTCATGTCTCTAGGAGCTGCGGTTTGGACTCTGCGTTGATGTATCAGCACTCAGTCAATCAGTCAATTTATCATTTTATATTTATATTGATTAAAAGAATGACTATTATATTTTTTTACTACACAAAATGAATTTAATTAAGCTTTAATTTCTATATGAATTGAATAAAATACTGGCTAAGTGCGATTAGAGTTGCGAAATGTTTATAATAGTTACCGTGACTCCGGAACATAAAGGGCAACCGAAGGAACATGAGTGGGTTTTAGTCAGTAAAAGTCTGACACCTCCCACCGCGCCCAGGACAGGAGACGTCATTTGATGATTTCCCACTCCCCAAAAAAAAATGCGATTCGAACTCCATCACCGAGAGATCCATACTTAATGAATAAGTATATGCCGGTTAATTAAAGAAAGGAATCTTAAATGGCGGCATGTACTTGCGTTCACAGATAGTACAGTCTGCACATAAAATTTAAAGTTGAAGTTTTTTTTTCAAATCGAAAATATTTTTAAGAATTTTTATTGTTTTCATCGGAAACAGTGCCAATTTTTCCACGATAACTAACAGATAACAACGGAAAAATAACAGAAAACTATAACAAGATATTCGTAAAAAGGAGCACTGAGCGCGTCAAGGCAGCGTGAAAGCAAATCAAGACAATATTTTTTTATGTTGATGGTACGCGCGTGAGTGAGTATAGACGACACTAGTGTGCGAGCGAGAGAACATGATAAGCGCCGCCATTTTAGATTCCTTTCTTTAATGAACCAGGTTATAACGTATTTTTAATTAGTGGAGTAAAACATAGATGTGAAAACCTGGACTTTTTAGCCAGATAGTCTAAACAGTCTAACCTAGTGGTATCGTATCACCTAGTTACTGTGTTGTGGAGGTCTGATAGGCAGACATTGGTATCCAACTAAATCTGGTTAGACTGGAAGCCGACCCCAACATAGTTGGGAAAAGGCTAAAGAGATGATGATGATAGAGTTTTTAGTTTTTATGAAAATTCGATGACGGGCCCTATAGATACCTATCTATCTTCTACTATATAAAAATAAGTCGGGTTTTCCTTTCTGACGATATAACTCCAGAACGCACGAACCGATTTCCACGGTTTTGCATTCGTTGGAAAGGTCTCGGGCTCCGTGAGGTTTATTGCAAAGAAAATTCAGGAAAAATCCACGCGGACGAAGTCACGGGCAGCTACTATTCACAAATCCACGGGATTCAGATTTCCTTTATGCTATAAGACGTTGCTATATACTTTCAAGGATTCTAATGACTCTTGCATCTAAATCCGTTTTTTAAGCGTTTCGTAGATATGGTTGGCTAGCTTTTGCCCGCGACTTCGTCCGCGTGGAATAAAAGTTCCCGTTCGATTTCCGAGATGAAAACTATCCTATGTCCTTTCTCGGGTCCCAGACTATATCTGTACCAAATTTCATTAAAATGGGTTTAGCGGTTTAGGCCTGAAGACGAGACAGACAGAGTTACTTTCGCATACATAATATTAGTATGGATTAAAGAAACTCAATATATCTACAAACATGAATGCAAAATAAAAAATTAATTAAAGTTTAATATTGTTAAATGTTATTTTAACTTTATTATTGGCTTTTTTAGTGACAATAGAAATATACATTCTGTAAAAATAATCAACTCTACACCACAGCCTGCCTGGTAGACGGACGGACAGCGGAGGCTCAATCATTTGGACGTTTTGGCCTTCTTCACTAAGGATCTCTAAAGAAAACCGTACGATAAAAAAACAGCAGTAGGATGTAATAAAAATATATTCATCTCTTTTTCTTATACCAATCTTTACATACCTTTCTCTTTCTTATAATCTTTAAATGGGCGTTCACTAAGTATAGCAGCATGAAAAATATAAGCAGACCATAGACATATAATTATGGACTTTCTTTTCCTTTGAAATGTAGAAAATGAAATGTTTAAAGAACTTATCAGTCAAAGCGTGTCATGTCCGCCATCTTGTGTATTATTTAGTGGTTAAAATAAGGTTTATTTTTGCGTCAAACGTGCTGTATTCGGTAGCCATTTTTTTTTACTTAAAAACAAAAAATACTCAAAAAAACTTCACTTTACAACCTCCTTTATAACTAAAGATGCTAAAACAAAATCACAACAGTTGAGACGCAAAAAAAATCCAAAGTTGAAATCCTGCATCGCGCAAACGAAGTTTACATCCCAGTTTTGTTGAAGACAGAATTCTAAAGATTGTAAGTTGGAGGTCCGTGGTTACTCTGTAAATCGGTCTGCTAGGAGCCGATCTAACTCCTAGTTGTTATAATTAATAGCTGAATATCATCCAGCACCAATATTATTACAGTAATACTATGATTTCATGACATGATACTGATCAACTGAGGGTTTACTCTCGACACCACGGTAGTAACCGATTTGACCTCTTTTTGTTATTTTATACGGTTTTTATACCGTTTGTTTTTGTTTATTGAATTCTTGTTAATGCTTGCGTTAACTCTTGATGCGTTAATTCTTGTTATTTTTTTTTAATCCAAAATGATGAAATAAATTACAATATTCGTAACACTTTACGTTGGAATATAATTAATTATGACAATGCATCTTTACTACCCAGCGGACTTAGCGTATTAAAAAAAAAAAGACGGGTTGCACTCCGGGAGTGCCGGCAGAAGTGAAAACTTGATTATTAACAGCGTGCCACGCGCATCCATGGATGGTGACAGCTGTCTACTATCCATCCGTCCTACGCTTTTTCGATCAGGTCACGTGTCCTGACGCGAGTTTAAGATTTTATACCCATTACAGAAAAAGTGCTCAACGCCGCTAAAGAAGTTTTCACTTCAAAAAAACTTTATGTAAAAAAAAATACATTTTGAACAATTTTTTACCTACTAACCGAATCATTATGCGTACTGTTAACTTTTCGTCAGATATTAAAGAAAAAACATTTAAATCAAATTGAATGCACAATTATTATTTAAGAAAAATCTGTCATTTTTAAACCACTTATTTAAAGAATTTCAGTAAATCAAGTTTTGAAAAAATAAATATTTTGTGATTTTAACTTCTCTGTTTCACTTCTTTAAATTCTGTTAATTAATATGTGAAATATGATCATATTTGTTAATTTACTGAAAGGATTTACTACAATTTATAATTGATTATATTATGTCTTTATACTTAATTATAAAGAGAGAAAGTTTCATCGACGGTCAAATTCGCTCTTTGATTTTTTATTATATATTAGAAAGAGACAAAAAGTAGCCTATGTTACTCTCCATCCCTTCAACTATCTCCACTTAAAAAATCACGTCAATTCGTCGCTCCGTTTTGCCGTGATAGAAAGACAAACAAACAGACAGACAGACAGACACACTTTCCCATTTATAATATTAGTATGGATAATAAAGCATTGCTTCCTTTGAGTGAAATATCTATCCAAACGATTTAAAGTTTTCTTTGAGGGCTCATAAAAAGTTACCCTGTATACAAATATAATAAAACTTAAGGTGGATTGTGTGTTGATGTGTGTTGATATAGCATAATTTGCGACTGTATAATAGGCCATTAGATATAGTTCCAGAATTATAATATAATTGTAAAATGTATATTATACATTTAAGTCATCGAAAAAGCCCTCAAAGTGCATATGCCTCGATTGAATTGACTTTTTCATGAAATAGGCAATCAATCGAGTATGATAAATTGGTTCTTCCCAGGTGGAGGTGTTCATGGACCTGATGACTCGTCGCCAGGGCCCGTACTACACCACCACCAACGTGATGGTGATCATGGGCGTACGACTGGGGTACTTCGACGCGCCCGTCTGGTTCGCTAACATTGACAAACTTATTAAGTAAGTGTGTTTATTTGAATAAATAAAACTATATTACGAATGGGCTAAAGGAGTATGACCAAATCTAGCATCGCTATAAAATAAGAGGGTATAGCCACAAAAATATACTCATAAATCATAACATATTATTTTGACTTTCTTAAAATAACTTATGGAAATCTTTCCGGGGGTTAATATTTTATAATTAATTAGTTATTTATTTGACTTTGTTGCATTCTTCCTTTAATGGCGTAGTTAAGTGAAAACAGTGTTGCCAATTTCATAAACTTTCCCATAATCAGTCTTAACTGATGGTATTACATATTATATTTTAGGGGCACACGTTGATGTCTAAAAATAATTCTAAAAATAATTACGACTATAACATTTTTTTGCGTTACCAACAATTGATATTTATTTAACATTTTTAAAATAATGTTATTTTACTTACAAAAAGTATTTACGTGTCTAAGTAATTACTTATGGTTAATTTTTATTAGCTGTGGGTAGCACTGCCACGGAAATTCAAATGTTAACAGTCAAAATTGACACTTTCAAGTCAAACAAAGCGACGAATGTTTTGATTGAAAATTGAGTTTATTTTGCGTTATTAGATAACGGAGTCATCTCGTGTTCTTGGATATAAGAACACGCGTATGATCTCCGTACTATAATTTAATAACCGTACAATTGTCATTTAAACTGAAATATTATTTTCAAACTGGACATTGGCAGAAATCACCGAAAATTCGGTGGATTGCCATAATAAATATAAAAGTTGAAGTTACTAGATAACGAATCATTGCGGTGAGTTCGTGTACAGCAGAGTCTTCCGATTTCTGCGCGGACAAGCAATCTTTTCTAAACTTTCGTACGTCGACGTTTTTATGGTTTCGGATCCTTTCTCTCTTTGTGCAGTACCGACAATATTGTTAAAAAAATGACACGCTGTGTGGACTATTATACTACCCTTGCTCTAAAAAATCCTCTACCCCGTCGCCAACTGGGGGCAGCAACGGATGCAATGGTTACAATTCTACGATACTGGACTTCTCCGGCAACGGTTAGTATCTTATAATATTATAGTATTGTCTTGTATCGCTTTTCTCAAGACACGCTTTTTTGACGTTAGTGTAGGGGGAAATGAGTGCATTATTGTTAATTATCAACATTATATATGTTATTGTGGATAATACCAAAGATGGTACAAGTCAATAGCACTATTTGTATTTTGTTGTACAGCTAACTGTAACAGCACAGCTGTGCACTACCGATGGTTGACTGGTAGAGAATGCCTAAGGCATTAAGTCCACCTCTGTACATTAATTTTGTGCATAAAGAATAAATAAACAGCAGGTAAGGGAAAAAAAACTAATTGAAAATCCTATTAGAATCATTTTCGGCTTCCACGCGGACGAATTTCCTATTAAACTAATGCTAAGATCAATCAATAATATGTTTTAATATTTATTTTCAGATGTCAGAAGAACATCCTCTTCTTCTCTCAGGAATGAATTATATTATTGAAGTGTAATGAGTGTTGAACGAGCTTATGGACATCAACATGCGTGCTTTGTCTGTAGATCTTCCACATTGAGAGCACACAGAGTATTCTGAATAACCGACCTACTCTTTGACAATTCAGAAATGCTTGTAAATAATCTAAGTGAAATAAATGCCTTTGACTTTTGAATATTTTTATTTCCACACATTAAATTACAAATGTTTAATTACACGCATTGCAATGATGACTAGAATAAAATTTTGTCTGTTTACAATAATAAATTAGTTACGAATGGTTTTTACAAAAAGAACTCTTATAGTTTCGTCATGTCCGACCCCCTATCCGTTCGTCCATTCGTCCGTCCTCGTCTTACCTATTAGTCGCGTACCCACCTAGCGCACAGGCTCGCGCGGCAGCCTCGCGAGCCAAATGCCTCGGGGCCGTGCCGTGCTCGGTCGAGCAAACGCGCGCCCGAGGCAGGCCGAGGCACGTCCACACCAGCCGAGACATATGGCTCGCGAGGCTGGCTCGCGAGCCTGTGCGCTAGGTGGGTACGCGGCTAATAACTGTTAACCTTTCGACAACCAAGCGATAGCCGGCTAGGAGAAAAACTATAACGGCTAAGATCTCTTTATTATTTCAGGAGTTAAAGAGACCTAACTTGTAAAATGAATTTACCTCGAAAACTTCGTACAAAAATTACGATTTCATCGTATTAAAAATAAATCATAACAATTCGAAAGTGGTTAGGAAACCCTATTCTATATATTTTGTACCTACTCTTTATGCCTATAAAGCACTTTGATTTCGTATGGCGGTATGACCTAATTACCATTTACTTGGGGACTTTCATTGGGTTGTTAAAACTATTCTGTTTTGTTTTATGAGAAAATAAATCATAATATTGTTATTATTAGTACTTTTTTTGGTAGAAGTTATGATACAAAACTAACCTAAAAACTTGAACATATAATACACTCTCCTATAGTGGGTTGGTCAATTTCCTTTCCTAGTATTGTTTGTTTTAAGTATTCTTTGATGTGAGACATTTTATGATGAGAAAGGTTTTCGAAAATGATTTTGATAATTACCGAATTCGGGGTAAAAACTGAACGTCCACTTTTTTTTTTGAATGGCATTTTTTTTGAATTAGTTATTGGGCATGATCAGGTCAGTCGGGGCTAACTTTGAATAATAGAAGACAGGTTGTGGCGGAAAAACAAATAATACAAATTGGTGCTGATTCTCTTGTTCACAAACTTAACTAAATTTAAGTTAAATGCATCTTTCTCTTTCGATTTCTTAATGAAAAGGACAGTAGATGTACATTTTAATTTAATCCTGTCAAATTAAACAGCGTCTGAAGAAAATTGGCGTCATATTTAGTCGCCATGTTTTAATCGCGTCTAAATTATCTATGGAGTGTCTAAATTTGAAAGATCTTAACTAATGCCCTTACTAATAATCACTGTGTAAAGTTATGCAATGAATAAAGCCTGTGTAACCATACATTTTTTGACGTATAAACCTGTCATAACTTTATGCAGCGTTTATTAGTAAGGCGCTAATATTTTATCTTCTGTCCTTTTTTTAATTAAATGGAAAGAGAAAGATGCACTTAACTTAAATTTACGTTAGTTTATGAATAAGAGAATCGGCACCATTGTTGAAAAACTGCGGGCAATGCTTCAGTAAACAGCTAATGTTTGTTTTAAAAATCAATCTCATGAATTTAAGTTTCATTAATAATGAAAAAACCTTAAATCACTTTTGATGCTTATAGTTTTTGTTATTCATTTTGTAATATTTTCAAAACACCGGTATCCAGCTGAATCCTTGGTTAGGCTGGCAGCCGACCCCAACACGATTGGGAAAAGGCTAGGGAGATGATGATTTTGTAATATTTTCGGTCAAGAAATAAAAAGTTCTTTTATCTCAATTTATTTATAAAACAAGGTTAATAATATCTTGCATATTATTAGGGATTTCTTATCTATATTGCCGGAAGATATTTTTTGTTTATTTTTATCAGTTTATTTTTTGTTATTGTGTAGTAACGTGAATATGAACCAGCAAGCGCGCACGAAGAGAGCGTATCTGTTCTACTCAACCCCTGCGTGCTACTTGAAGGCTGTGCGGGATTCTATGTGAGTAGCTTTATTTTGATGTTCTTTATCGCGTACAAAGAGAGTACAATTTATTTAGATGATCTTCATATCGCAAAAGGAGAGTATTTTTATTATTATTATTCTATAGCACGCACAAAGAGAGTACAATTTATTTAGATCGGGGGGCACGGTCGTGCCCCCGCCAAGACAAGCAAGCGAAGCGCAAGGGCACTAACTACCTTTTCTCGAAGTGTTTCGTCGTTTTTTTGAACCCTCATAGAGTTGGTTTTCGATGTACCAGACAGTTCATATTCACAAGATGTGATGTCAATAATAGACTCATTAAACATACAAAGTCTCAATTGAATAGCTATAATACTTTAGATCGGGGGCACGGTCGTGCCCCCGCCAAGACAAGCAAGCGAAGCGCAAGGGCACTATACCTACCTTTTCTCGAAGTGTTTCGCCGTTTTTTTGAACTCTCATAGAGTTGGTTTCCGATATACCAGATAGTTCATATTCACAAGATGTGATGTTCATAATAGATTCATTAAACATACAAAGTCTCAATTGAATAGCTCTAATACTTTAGATTTTATTGATATCTGAAATACACAATAATATAAAAACATTTTATGTAAAATGTGGCCAAGACGACCACATAAGGTTTGCCCTGTGAAAAATATATCAGATCTCATGTACAGCCAAGCTTCTGAATCTACACGGCCTAAATCTACCTTTACTTCAGAAAGTAAATATTCGCATCACCTCCACGACGATGATAGCGAAACGATGAAGCCATACATTTTTACTGATATGTAGTATTTGTGAAGTTAAGGTCGGTAGATTTAGGTCGTGTAGATTCAGAAGCTTGGCTCTACATGAGATCTGATTTATTTTTCACAGGGCAAACCTTGTGTGGTTGTCTTGGCCACATTTACCATAAAATGTTTTTGGTGGGATTATCTTTAGCGCGCATAAGAGTACAATTTATTTAGATGTTCTATATCGCGCTCGAAGAGAGTTCAATTTATATGTTCTGTATCGCGTATAAGGAGAATACACTTTATTTAGATGATCTATAGCGCGCATAAAGATAGTACATTTTATTTAGATGATCTATAGAGCGCTCGAAGCAAGCTCGGCATCTCGTTCTCAGTCACAGTGACGGTGACGGTGACGGGGGCGGTGGACAAACGGCCTTAGGGAGATAATGTTTACAAAACCCTTTTTATTCAACCCCCAGGCCGACACTATCAACGAAACAAGACGACTTCTATCCGTTCTCTTACGATAAAGACACGCAGGGCTCCGGAGCGTTCACATCCAGACCTCACGTCAAGAACCTCGCGAGAGAACTACATCTGTACTTACAGGTAAACCCGGGGGCTTAAGTTGTATACACCGTGTTCGGTTAGACGAGGGACATATTGAAGGAAGCTATTCAGTAGACGATTCTCATTTCAAATATGTGAAAAAACAATACTTTAATTTTTTACCCAATGCCTCATAAAATTAATAAATTATACCCATCGAAAGAAGGACGGATCATGGACTTCACTCTCTTATCATAGGTTAGTGAACCAATGCAACCGCGAGCGCTAGGATGTCCTTCGGCTTACCTAAGACGGTGTATGTCATAGCCATATAATTAGCAACATATTGGAGGCTACGCCGTAGTTTCGTACTACGTTAGAGCTACGCTGTAGTCTAATAGTATATTAAAGCTACGTCGTAGCCGCGTAGTAATTTTGATCTACTCCGCTGTTTCGAGTGATGTTTGAGCTACGCCGTAGTCTCGTAGTACGTTTGAACTACGCCGTAGTCTAGTAAACTGTTATAGCTACACCGTAATCTCGTAGTATGTATGAGCTACGCTGTAGTCTCTTAGTATGTTGGGCTTTGCCGTAATCTCGTAGTAAGTTTAGCTACGCCGTAGACTCGTAGTATGCTAGAGCTACGCCGTAGTCTCGTAGTATGTTAGAGCTACGCCGTAGTCTCGTAGTATCTTAGGGCTACGCCGTAGTGTCGTAGTAAGTTTGGGCTACGCCGTAGTCTTGTAGTGATTGGGCTACGCCGTAGTCTCGTAGTAGGTATGGGCTATGCCGTAATCTCGTAGTATGTTTGAGCTAAACCGTAATCTCGCAGTAAGTTTAGCTACGCCGTAGTCTCGTAGTATGTTTGGGCTACGCCCTAGTCTCGTAGTGATTGGGCTACGCCGTAGTCTCGTAGCAGGTATGGGCTACGCCGTAGTCTCGTAGTAGGTATGGGTTACGCCGTAATCTCGTAGTAAGTTTAGCTACGCTGCGCGCTGTAGTCGCGCAGTAGGATGGGGCTACGCCGTAGTCGCGTAGTATGTTTAGGCTACGCCAAATGTGTCCGTAAAGCTGTGTACAGCCCGGTTTCCACCGCGAGCGGAACAGCCCCATTAATGACTTCGCTCGCAAGCGCAAACTGCATACTTGTATTTCCACCAACAAATTGTTTATTAATGCATTTATTATTTATTACTAGATGAAAACCCGGCTTCGCTCGGGTGAAATGTGACTCATAATACACCTCTAGATATAAAATGTAGGTAGATATTTCTGTAGTTATTAGTTCTCAAGGAATATTATAGGCAAGCAAGGCATAGATTTGTATAGCATTCTAATTATTTAATCTAATAATATATCTGGAATTGGCTTTAATGTTCTATCTGCGTCTATGTATACCTTCCCATTATGACAACAGTTTTTAAAATGATTTTTAATTTTTTCACCTAAAAAATGAAGTGCTTGACATTAAACACATTCATAAATCATAGAACCAACTGAATGTACAGATACTTGAATGGTGTTATTTGCAAGTGCTAAATATACATAGTTAGTCCGGGGCTGATGTTCTGTAGTCAATATGCTTGAATATTTACGTTTCTTCGGGGGTCTACCTGCCATTTGAAATGTTTTCTTTTTAATCTTCTTTTAAAGAAACAGAATCACTGCTGACTGACAGCATTGATTCTTGGAGCTACATCGTTTTTTTCTCTTGGTACGAAGAAACATCATCTCTTCTGTTAGCGTCAACTCTTCATTATCCACCTTAAAGGAGAAAATATACAAATATTCAAATAATAATAAATAATTATTTTGTATGTATGTAGGTATATCCTCACACCTCTATCTGGTAATAAGTGTTATTTTTCATTTTACTGTACTCGGTGAACTTCACCATTAACTTACCAGAAAGGTATCATTGATTGGTCAGATGCATCAGGAGCAGTTTGATTTTTTGGAAAAAGTTTTGAAAGTGCCCAAGCCTTTGTTATTCTTAACAGCCTAATTGTTTCCAGGCCACAGCACTTGCAATAATTGAAATTATCTGTTAGAATAGATGGACTGATTCAAATACACAGTGTAATGTCTAATTATATAATAAGAACCAGCCAAGTCCAAGTTGTACTTGTGTATGGAGGGTTCCATTTCATTATAAAGAAGAACGGCTAAAATCGTGTCTGTTTCTTTATGTGTTCATGACACCTCAACACAGGCTATGCATGTAGTCACTTATTATTTGTCGGGTTATAGAGAAAAAATATTGAGCCGCTTACCGAGTATAATGTTGTCGCATTCCACACATCGGCTGCAAATTTGCTTTTGCTTCCAGTTTCTTGCAAATATTTTGGCATTACAAAAATTGCATGCCACTGGAAGTAAATAAGTACTTGTTATTTGAATGCAGAAATTCTTACAATTCACTTTATAAGCATAAAACAGAACAATATTCACTTAAAAGCACAACCTGCCTACATACCTACTAAAATACTACCCACCATCTCTACGAAGAGCCTTCGCTGCATCCATTTTCCACAATTGTGAAAATGTTTACCAAATGCAAGAAGATTCGGCTGTTAACAAAATTATATATAGGTATCAATCATAATGTATGTAGGTAATCTAAAATTCTAAAATAAATAAATGAATGATATTGTAAATCACTATGCAAAACTAAATGACATTTGAACTGAAACAGAATAAAAATATTTATAGGTGTACCAGTAACTGATGACAAAAATGGTAAATAAAATATGATGAGAGCAACACTGGGGAAAAAGGATTAAAATGTTTTGATACTTGTATTTTTTCCTTAAAAACGTATTACACTTATTGTTTATTAATTATTAAGAGGAAAGATTTGTATGTATTTTTGTTTGTTACTCTTTCACGCATTAACTACCGAACGGATTTTGATGAAACTTTACAGAAATATTACAGAATATTAAAGAATTATCGCCTATGTCTTATTAGTTATTATATATCAGAATAAGACATAGGTGATAATTTGTGCAGTTTATTCAACAGTGATGTTTGATAAGTTGTATTTTTCTATGAGCCGATGAGACGATTAAGTACGATTCGGTACAGATATAGTCTGGGACCCAAGAAAGGACATAAGGTAGTTTTCGTCCCGGACATCCCCCGGGAACGGGAATGAAGTCGCGGGCTAAAGCTAGTATAAAATAAATTAAGATAAACCCAATCTATAATATAAGTACTTTATTTACACAACCAAAATGAAAGAAATGGTTATTCGCTTTGTGATTGGTATCCCAGTTTGTTTAGGTCATTGACTATGGTAGTGATCGTCACATAAGGCAAGTCAGATACGTCTTTCGGCGGCTTATGTGAATCTGACGCCTTCTTCATCTGCCTTCTGCAATAATTCGTCGCATAGTATTAGTACACGCCCCTGTAATAAGCCAAAGTTATATGTAACGCAATATATATACATATGATAAACTCATTTAAATGGATATGAAACAACGTATCAACTTTAGCGAGTCATACTAACCAGTCAACGCAAACACGCGGTCCAAAATCGAAAATTGCGTGTAAGCTACACCTTCTTCTTTACAGATTTATCAGTACACATTATAAACACTGCTTCTGGATTGTGACCGCGGTGGTTTCTTAGTCACTCTTTCACTTTTTACTAAAGATTTCATGAAAATAACAAATGTAAACAAACAAACGTAATGTCACTTGACAGATGACATGACAGCAATACCATATAAAAATCATTATTTGTTTTACTTTTTTTTTGTCATGAGTTACTGGTACACCTATATTTTTGTTATGACTCACTCCAATGATGTTATAAGTAAAAAAGTGTAGATAGGTTATATGCAATTAAAAAGTGGCACATTAAAAGTTTGCCAATTGGCAAACATGATACTGAGTATCTCGTTGACATTTGACGTTTATCTCTTTTTCACCCGCACTACTTCAATTATGCCATCCTACTTTGACGTGTAATGTAATGTGTGCGTTAGTGTGCCGTTTTTGAAGATAGAATTTCGTTTGGGTAACCTATCTACACCTTTTTACTTATAATATCATTGACTCACTCAATGTTTCCGTCAATACTTAAAAAAAACTAAAAAAAAGTTTTTCGGGCGCAACATCAAGACCTTTATTCATATTCTTAACACTCAGACAAACATCCTAGCTATTTGTCCTTAGGTGTACCAGTAACTGATGACAAAAATGGTAAATAAAATATAATGAGAGCAACACTGGGGAAAAAGGATTAAAATGTTTTGATACTTACACTAATTGTTTATTAACAATACTAATATTATAAAGAGGAAATATTTGAATGTAACTAAAATGTATCTTCTGTCCTTTTCTTTAAGAAATGGAAAGAGAAAGATGCACTTAACTTAAATTTACGTTAGTTTGTGCACAAGAGAATCGGCACCATTATGAAACAAAGTATCAACTTTAGCGACTCATACTAACCAGTCAACGCAAGCTAAGCACGCGGTCTAAAATCGAAAATTGCGTGTAAGCTACACCTTCTTCTTTACAGATTTATCAGTACACATTATAAACAGTGCTTCTGGATTGTAACCGCGGTGGTTTCTTAGTCATTCTTTCACTTTTTACTAAAGATTTCATGAAAATAACAAATGTAAACAAACAAACGTAATGTCACTTGACAGATGACATGACAACAATACCATATAAAAATCATTATTTGTTTTACTTTTTTTTTGTCATGAGTTACTGGTACACATATAGGTATGGTCGGAATAATGTACTTTTTTGACGCGACAACGTGTTGATTGGCGAGACGTATTTGAGAGATAATATATTGTCTACTCATAATGGCGACTGCGGTTTGTCCGTCAGTGTCATTACTCAAAATTTAATGAATTAATAAAACGAAATAATCTCCGTAATCCGAATTTTGCGGATATATGTTGTCGACTCGAAATCGATATTTTTTTATGTTTTGTTATTCAGGTAATGTTTCGATCGAGTCTACCGTACCCCTTGACGAAATTATTAATATAGATTATTCGACTATTTGTTGTTTATTTGTTTTTCTATTTGTTATTTGCAGTTTGCGCTTGCGAACAAAGTCATTAATGGGTCCGTTCCGCTCGCGGTGGAAACCGGGCTTAAAGATTACGCGCGGCAAAACCTCGAACATTGGCGCGCGCGGCGGCCGCGCACTATATAGACGGGGTCGCCACGTGCGGCGCGGCTCGAACGTGCCGCGCGGCGAACCGCTCGCTGTCGGTTTTTGCGACCGCATCAAAGGAGCTTCAGTCGTTCGCTCGCGCGCAGTGTGGACGGTATAGTTGCGATGAATTGGCTCGCGCGAACATCGTCGCGATGGACAACGAAAGGTGGCGTGTACTAATACAATAAAATTGTATGGCGCCAATGAGTTGTTGTGGAACAGCAAATGCTCGCAATACCACAATAAATCCTGAGGCGTGATGCGTGGGTTGAAATAAGTAAAAAAAAATGAATATACCTATTCCTGAGTTGAAAAAAAAATGACTACACTTTTGGCATCAAATAACTTGATGTATCACAGTGAAAGCGGCAGCCGCCCGACCACGCGCGTCCATACTTGCAGGCATGAACTGAAGAATGAGCTGGCGCGCGAGCGGATGGATCGTCTGCCGCGCGCGGCAGCCGCGCTCTACAAATTTTAAATGTACGATTTGGCTCGCGAGCCAAATTAACGTCAAATCTGGTCGAACATTACTAACTTTTTTCTTGGTCGAACATTGGCTCCCGCGGCTGCCGCGCGTAATTTGTACACAGCTTAAGTGTGCCGGTTTTAGAGATAGGGTGACGTATAAGTAACCTCTCTATACCTTTTTACGTATGCCTAGTGAATTTATTAAAGTATTCTGTCTTCACAGATAGCAAAGCATTTGCAAATATTTGGCAAACTGGGCAACAACGACCAGAAGTTTGAAGACATTATGTGGATACATGGTCAGTACATAAATTCAAGTTTATTTATTTATGATAATACTTTGATTAGAACTAGCTGTGCCTCGCGGTTTCATCCATGGTAGACAAAACAATCGATAAGTTTCCTGTTTCCCAGTTTTATTTAGAGGCTCCAATACATTCTTTGTTTATGAAGCACTTTGTTATCACAATAAATATTTTTTTTTTTTTTTTATTTCTAACTAGTGTTCCTCGCGGTTTCACCTGAGTTACATTAGGTTCTGTTCGCTCCCGTGCGTGGGGGGCATTGCGTGATATTATATAGCCTATGTTACTCAGGGATAATGTAGCTAATGTTCAAATGAAAAAAAAAGGTTTTGAAATCGGAAAAAAAAACAAAAATACAAAAATACAAAAATACAAAAATACAAAAATACAAAAATACAAAAATACAAAAATACAAAAATACAAAAATACAAAAATACAAAAATACAAAAATACAAAAATACAAAAATACAAAAATACAAAAATACAAAAATACAAAAATACAAAAATACAAAAATACAAAAATACAAAAATACAAAAATACAAAAATACTAAAATACTAAAATAAAAAAATACAAAAATACAAAAATACAAAAATACAAAAATACAAAAATACAAAAATACAAAAATACAAAAATACAAAAATACAAAAATACAAAAATACAAAAATACAAAAATACAAAAATACAAAAATACAAAAATACAAAAATACAAAAATACAAAAATACAAAAACACAAAAATACAAAAACACAAAAATACTAAAATATACTACTGCTAAATATACTTATGCAGCAAAAATTTTGGTCTTGTGTCTCCAGTTTTCGTTTTTTTTTACTTAAATTTAAAATATTTAACTTCTATTTCTGTTATACTAGCGACCCGTCAAGGTTTCGCACGGGAGAAAAAAAAGGGGTTGTAACTCTACTTGTTCCATTCTCGATTTCTCTTGAACAAAAAAAATCGACCCATTTCAGTTTTTTTTTATATAATGTAAAATGTACATATCTCTCAGGAGTCCTACAAGACCATACAATCATAACAGGAGGCAGCCAGCCACGAGTCATCGACTATTACTCCAGAAAAGTGTTCCTAGCTAAAAGTTACTGCCTGCCCATCTTTAGACAGGCTTTTAAGTGAGTATGTTACCTACTTTTTATATAACTAGTCTCCCGCAGTTTCTTCTCACTTAGGATACTACTCCACTCCTTTTTTTTTTGGGAGTGGGAAATCATCAAATGACTTCTCCCGTCCTGGGCGGGGCGGGAGGGCGTGTCATACTTTTACTGACTAACACCCACTCATGTTCCTTCGGTTGTCCTTTATGTTCCGGGGTCACGGTAACTATTAGGCCCGGCGCCCACTATCGGCATCGGCACGACTGAGGATTTTAGGTAATAAAAAACATTATACATTAACTTCATGGCAATAAAGTAGAAATTGCCGATGCAGTAGCCTCAAGCATACCGAAGCGGTATTTTCGTTACTACAATCATATATCATGGAAATTTCTACTTTACTGCCATGAAGTTAATGTCTATAATGCTTTTTATCAACTAAAATCCTCAGACGTGCCGATGCCGATAGTGGGCGCCGGGCCTTATAAACATTCCGCAACCCCGTCGCCTATAGTCTTCCTCGAAATGGGTTATCCAACACATAAATATTTTTTATTCAATTCTAACTAGCACTTATAAAGTCAAATCATTTATTAGTAACTACCTTTTGCCCGCGACTTCGTCCGCAATAATAATAGTTCCGTTCCCGGGGGTTTTCGGGATGAAAACTATCCTATGTCCTTTCTCGGGTCCCAGACTATATCTGTACCAAATTTCATTCAAATCGGTTCAATGGTTTAGGCGTGAAGAAGAGATAGACAGACAGAGTATGGATATGGATAGTATGGATAGCCACTGTCATAGGTTGTAGCGTAACGATTCCCAGCCTGCCTCAAAATGGGTCCTCACTCCGGAACTTTGATGCTATTTCTTTGTATTTTTTATTAAATTGATCAAGCAGCAGCAGTCCAAATAGAATCCGCTAGTTTTATTTTATTTTATTTTATTTGTGAAAAAAAAAAGATATTACATTACATAAAACCTAAGTAAATGTAATAACTACATCATTTTCCACAATTTAGTTGCTTGTTCCAAGATATAACTAAGTAGATATCTATGGATAAGAACAAGGGTTGCGGAATGTTTATAATACACACATCAAAAGTGTCTAGGGATATTTCAATTAAACCTAAACAACAAAAATTCTATTAACTTTTTTTTAAGACACCTACACTTTAAAATAAACCTTGTCTAATAGCCTATCTAATCTGATAATAAACTTTTAAATAAAGTTAAATAAAAAAAAAACTTAGAAGAACAGGAAAAACTCACAAAATTTCAATCTAAACTTTATTTTTGAAACATCAAAACCTAAACAAAACAACATTTTTTTTTTAATAAAAATTGTTGATAACTTAAAATTAATAATCCGTGGATCCACCTAAGACTCTCCTGACACATCTGCAGCGGTTCTGTATACTCAAAACAAGGGTGTCAATATCCTGTTGTGGAATACTGTCCCAAATTGCGGTTTCTGAAGCCATGAGGACCAGTCAGAGCGTTATATCCGGGCTTTGGTCACGTTATCGTGTCACGGGGGAAGTGGTGGAACGGCACCGAGGACCTCAACGCATTAAAACACATGTACAGGACCGATTCATAGTAAATGCTGCACGAAGTCAACCAAATGTAACGGCAATGCCATTGGTTCAAAGGCTACAGAGAGAGTATGGTTTGCTGGTAAGCGGTCAAACTTTGAGAAGACGACTGCATAAAGTCAACCTACGTACTCGTAGACTGATTCGGGTACTAGCGCTAAGGAGAGGCAATCAATGAAGAAGATTACAATGGGCTATTGCACACGAAAACTGGAACCATTCTCAATGGTCACTTGTGCTTTTCACTGATGAATCCAGGTTTGGATTTCATCCTGATTCGCGAAGAGTACGCGTTTGGAGAGAACCTGGACATTGGAATCGACTGCAGCACCTACAACAAGTTCATGCATATCAAGGTGGCACGATTATGGTTTGGGCAGGAATTCGTCTCGGCGGTAGAACGGACCTCGTTTGGATACAAGGCAATGTGACTGCTCTAAAATACCGAGATGAGATGCTAAAGCCTGTAATCTTGCCCCACAGACAACAAATGGAACAAAATTTCCAGCTAATGCACGACAATGCCAGTCCCCATACGGCGCGTATCGTCACAAGTTGGTTACAACAGCATGATATCTAAGCTTAAGACTGGCCTGCACAATCCCCTGACTTAAATCCTATTGAGCATGCCTGTGATATGCTTCTGAGAAGAGCTCTTAGGAATTTCCCTGAAGATATTGAGGATGAAAACCAGCTTTTCTTGCATCATAAAAGGACTTTGGACAGTATTCCACAACAGGATATTGACACCTTGTTTTGAGTATGCAGAACCGCTACAGATGTGTCAGGAGAGTCTTAGGTGGATTCACGGATTATTAATTCTATGTTTTCAACAATTTTTGTAAAAAAAATTGTTTTTTTTGGTTTAGGTTTTGATGTTTCAAAAATAAAGTTAAGATTGAAATTTTGTCTGAGTTTTTCCTCTTCTTCTAAGTTTTTTTAAATTTAACTTTATCTAAATGTTTATTATCAGATTAGACAGGTTATTAAACAAGGTTTATTTTAATGTGTAGGTGTCTTAACAAAAAGTTAATAGAATTTTGGTTGTTTAGGTTTAATTGAAATATCCCTAGACACATTTGATGTGTGTAGTTACCTCGACCCCGGAACATAAAGGGCAACCGAAGGAAAATGAGTGGGTTTTAGTCAGTAAAAGCCTGACACGCCCTCCCGCCGCCGGGAGCAGTCATTTGATGATTTCCCACTCCCCAAAAAAAATGGATAAGTGGGTAGTTTCCACCATTAACCAATAAATGTTAGACACAATTCCTATAAAACCTCTGTTAATTTCAGCCTAATTAATTCGGTTTATTTTCAATTTGCTATAAAATTTGATTTTTAGTTGTTTTGAAATCAATAAATAGATAGTCAACTGAGTTGTTATTTTAGTGACGTCATAAATCACCATTGCCATACAAAATCTATTGGAGAATGGCGTTTTGACAGCTTATAAAAAGTACGTCAATTGATAATGGTGGAAACTACCGTATTTACAGTTTTTAATGTCTGACAAACTTTGTGAGATGAGCACGATTGTTTTTCTGTGTCTAATTTATCTTTAATATGTAACTATGTATTCATAAATTATATAAGTACTAGCTTTTGCCCGCGGCTTCGCTCGCGTTAAAAAGAGACAAAAAGTCTCTCCATCCCTTCAAAACTATCTCCACTTAAAAAATCACGTCAATCCGTCGCTCCGTTTTGCCGTAAAAGAAAGACAAACATACATACAGACAGACAGACAGACACACTTTCCCATTTATAATATTAGTATGGATGGATGTTTATCAGTTGTCTGATTACCATAGTACAAGCTCTGCTATGTTTGGGATCATGACAGTGTGGGTGGTCCGAGGATATTTATTTGTTTAACTGATGATGATAATGTTTCTTTTCCAGCAATCTCCGTGGTTCGCCGAGTAAGGTAACATACAACGAGTGTCAGTTCAACATATCATCGTGTCCGAACATACAGACTGACCGGTTCTCTGTAAGTACCTCTATTCAGTAAGCCTCTCATCTCCCTCACCTTATCTAACTATGTTATGGTCGGTTTGCGGTTCGTGAGTGTCAATCTTTCTGGCTTCTGATCATCCGGAACGACTGTCAGAGATCTACGAATGACAACCGAGACCAACGGCCTTTTAAAACAAAATTTGAGCTCTCGATCGCACTAATCATCGATCGTAATGATTGATTTTTACTAGTACCCCTACTACTACCCTTTCTTTTGATTATGACTCGTTACACACAGCTTGAGTTTATTTATTTATTTAGAGTATGAAAAACCTACAGCTAAATTACATCTAGAATAACAATCAAATAGTAACTGGTAAGCCAATAATAGGGTCTCGCTTAAAACCGTCTCTCTTATCATAGTCGTTAGTATCGGTTGTAGCGCTATCGAAGCTCTAGATTGCTTCAGCGCCCTCATAATTATGAAAAAATGCAGGCCCTAGTCAAGTCAGGCGCCTCTTTATTTCTAGCGTACGTGATATGTAAATCATTTTAAAAGATATAATTGATTGACTTCTAAAATGGTGGCAATTGCTTCGTAACGTTTATTAAATTTATCTGAAGTGCGCCAAAAAAGCGCCGGGAAACGAAGTTCGACAAGTCCATTCAACTGCTTTGAATCCCGCAACGAAATTAGTCAGAAAAGAACAGCTGAGGATTAAGAAAATCATGATTTTCACTTCCATAATAACTGAACTAAAATCACCATAGTTAGTATTTAGTAGAATTGCTTAACATGTGTTATAATGTTTGTTACAGATTGTAATTTACAATCCTTTAGCATGGCCGGTGACCACCCCAGTGAGACTACCGATCGCACGAGGAATATACAAGATTTTTGACCCGAAAGGTGAGTAACATGTATGTTAAATTTAAAGGTATGCCTTTCACAAAGGTATACCTTTAAACACAAACCAAACTAAATTTAAGTAAAGTGCATCTTTCTCTGTCTATTTTGTTTAAAAAAGGACAGAAGATACATATTATAGATTAGTCCTGGTAAATAAGCCATTGTCTGAATTAACACTTTGAGCGGAGCAACGTTCTAATACGTAAAATTTGATAAACGCTATTTGACACAACGTTTAATCACGTCAGTAAAAAATATGTCTTTCTTCGAAGAACGTGTATAAACGGCTGAGGTTTATACAAATTCCTTTAAGCTACGTCATCGCGCCGTATCACTTTGAATTTTGGGACTTCTAGCGCCACTCCATGTTAGTTTTTTTGTGCAATTTACAAGGCTACTCGCACACATACATTCTAATTACGCATACAGTCGCAACGTCGTAATACGTCCCTCGATGATCCCACTCCCATACTTCAGTCGTTCCATGCGCCGTGAGCGGGAGAGTATTCAATTGCAGTGCTGCGGCCGTGGTTTTGCGAAATTACGTCTTCGAATTATCGTAAGTATTCATTATTTTGTGTAGGTCTTTATCGTTAAGTTATTTATGCTCATAATTTTTCGTCTATATTTGTAAAAATTATAAGTATAATCATGTTTTCATTATGATAAATATAGGTAATATTATACATCTAGGTATGTAAATCGAACGTTACCAAATTATTGATATAAAGGGTACTTATGTTTACCTTGTTTATTATCCATCTAAAACAATATACTGTTTTAGATGGATAAAAACCAAGGTAAACAGAGATTGATGAGGATTTTCGATGAGGCATCGGCGTCACGGGAAACTACTCCAGATTCTTTCAGTGACGATGGTGAACATGGATCTGATGCAGATTATGGCCCTGAGCCAGGAGGGTCAGAGGGGAACGATAGTTCAATAAGTAATGAATTATTATTTCACGGAAAACCACGAGCATGAATCAAGGATAAGAAGGACGAAGGACGAAGGCGAAGGACGTCAACGTCGTTAGACGCTGTGCTTTATTTATGTACTACCTATACATGGATTGCATATGACACAACGTGGATAAACGTCGACGTATAGTAACGCTTGTGTCACATTTCTTAGTATCTATGGTTGTATAAAAAACAGAACGTCACTAATCGTCCTTTATTTTGTATGAGAAATTAGTGCGCCGCGGAACAAACATTTGAATACCCAGGTGCTCAGCTGAAAGTGTTAAGTTGACATATTTTTAACAGACTTCTAAAAAAAGGAGGAGGTTCTCAATTTCGATGTTTGTATTTTTTTGTTTATGTTTGTTTGAGCTTATCTCCGTCGTTTACCAACCGATTAGAACAATTCTTTTTTTGTTTGAAAGGGTAGACTTCCCAAATGGTCCCATTGTCATCAGGTCCAGGATCTGATGATGGTATCATGCCGAAATCGAGGGAACTCCTCAATTATTATAGAAAAACGAACATTTTTATTTAGAAAGTTACTCTAAAACGTAGTCAGATATTGAGACTAACTAAAAAGTGAAAAATAAAAAGCTTTTTCCAAAAAAAAGATAACCGACTTCAAAAACTAAAAGCCCAAAAATAACTATTTCGGAAGTCGGTCGCTTCTCTTCTACCGGTCTATTTGATGTGTTGCCACCGACTTTCAAAATAGTTATTTTTGGGCTTTTAGTTTTTGAAGTCTGTTTTTTTTTTTTGAAAAAGCTTTTTATTAGTAGCCATGTTTCAATTGTGTCTAAATTACCTATGGAGGGTCTTAATTTGACAGGACTAAACTAACATTTAATCATCTATTATCGTGTGTATTTTCGTGTGTGTTTTGTTTATAGAGTTAATTAAACACGGCGACGTAAAAATAATGAATTTCCATCATATTTTCTCAATTTCTTAAAGTTTTCTAATGTTTGAATATTCTTATACCATTCTTTGGAGAAGGGGGAGGCGACAAAGCCATTATTGAATCAAAACAAGGAAACACTTATTCGCTTTGATTGGACAACGGCTGTCGGGGTCAGTTGTAAGCAATCTACTATATAAAAATAAGTCGGGTTTTCCTTCCTGACGCTATAACTCCAGAACGCACGAACCGATTTCCACGGTTTTGCATTCGTTGGAAAGGTCTCGGGCTCCGTGAGGTTTATAGCAAAGAAAATTCAGGAAAAATCCATGCGGACGAAGTCGCGGGCAGAAGCTAGTGATATTATAAGTAAAACGATGTAGATAGGTTACGTATACGACATTCTATCTTCAGAAACGGCACACTAACGCACACATACATTACACGTCAAAGTAGGATGACATGATTCAAGTAGTGCGAGTGAAAAAGAGACAAATATAATTTGGTGAAATAGCCACATTTTAAAGTACCACTGGCTGACTATAACCTTTCTACAACATTTTAATGATTTATGGTTACTAAAAAAAGGAGATAAAAAATATTCTATGTCCGTCCCCTAGTCCTAAGCTACCTCCCCACCAATAATCAGCCAAATCAGTTCTGCCGTTCTTGAGTTATATAATGTGTAACTAACACGACTTTTATATAAATAGAAGATAGGTATCATTAGTTGTAAGTAAATAAATAATCGTAAAACTTATTTCGAGCTACCTTTTCAGGAATCCAGCAAAATCACTCAGTGATCACGATAGCAGACTTAGTTACATTGATACCTGGACGAGGAAAATTGTACACAGAGGATGAACTGGTCTTCATTGCAGAAAACCTTCCGCCGATGGGCTATAGGTATACATATTTTATAAGTAACGTTATGATAAAATACGGAAAACATTTTTATTTTATGTAACGTTATGATAAAATACGGAAAACATTTTTATTTTATGTAACGTTATGATAAAATACAGTAAACATTTTTATTTTATGTAACGTTATGATAAAATACAGTAAACATTTTTATTTTATGTAACGTTATAAAATATAATCGTATGTTTTTTTTTTAACCAGCTTATTTACGTCACCTTTTTGTGTTTTTTCTTGCCTTTGAACAGTGAATAACAAACGTTATTTATTGTTCCGGGGCAAAAAAACACAAAAAACCAGCGTCGTGGACTTATGCCTGTGTATTGGTGTGTATGGGTCACAGCATTATGTTTAGCGCTAGCCATTTCACGCGGTAGTGACGCTACTTAGATGTTTTTAGTTTTAAGGTTTATAGTATAAGTTTTTTGAAGTGAAAACTTCTTTAGCGGCGTTGAGCACTTTTTCTGTAATGGGTATAAAATCTTAAACTCGCGTCAGGACACGTGACCTGATCGAAAAAGCGTAGGACGGATGGATAGTAGACAGCTATAATCAAGTTTTCACTTCTGCCGGCACTCCCGGAGTGCAACCCGTCTTTTTTTTTTTATTTGTAGCTCACTATGTGTGCATTAACTGTTTTCTTTCTTCTTCTTTCTATGTTTTTTTAATAACGTGACTACAATAATTATGTTGGGGTCGGCTTCCAGCCTAACCCGCGGGGTTATTACCTATGATACAGCAATCAGCAATATTTGCGCAGTGATCGCGCGATCACCGCGCGATCGTCAAAAAAAACCGTATTATGTATGAACCGATTGCTAATCGCTCGCTGATTGTTCTAATGTACTTATTGCTACGATGACGATAAAGTAGCAATCGCTGGAATTAATTAAATACCACCTTTTACAAAAAAATCTTAACTTTGCTCTTAAAAACCATAATAAATACGAAACCACCAAACGAAAAATGCATATTTTAGTTAACTGATTGCTCCACAGAGGCAGCACTATCGCTAGTTTGCTATTTGACGTGACGTATTGAATGTTGAAAGTTGAATTGACGTTTGAGCAGCAAATTTTGCTAAATTATCGCGATCGCTCGGCTATTGCAAGATACGTAATCCCAGTGCGGATTCAGCTGGATACCAGTGTTTTACGTGAAGCGACTGCCTATCAGACCTCCACAACCCAGTAACTTGGCGACACGATACTCTTTACTTAGACTCTTCAGACTTTCAACTTTCCGAGGCACAGGATGTCAGTGATGTCCAAGATATACTTTAGAAAGTACATATGAACTGAAAAAGTTGCATTGGTCTGGATTCTGACCCACAACCTCTTACATGACGGGCGCCGTAACCACTGGACCATCATAAATACTCAACGTCACTTGAGACGCTGTCAATCTATTGTTGTCCTTACTTCATCCCTTTAGAGTAACAAAGACAGCAACAGATGTTGCGGATTGTTTATAATTAATTAATTTTTGTTTGTAGTTACAGAATATATATAATTTTTAAGTCTTACACTATTGTATTAGGTTCGCCTGTGATGATAGTTGTACATGGTTAAATAAATAAATAAATAAATAATAGTTACCGTGACCGCGGAACATAAAGGGCAACCGATGGAACATGAGTGGGTTTTAGTCAGTAAAAGTCTGACACGCCCTCCCGCCGCGCCCAGGACGGGAGCAGTCATTTGATGATTTCGCACTCCCCAAAAAAAAACAGCAACAGTTTTGAAAGCGTCTTCAAATTAACCTTTCAACGACCAAGCGACAGCCGGCTGTCGGGCTGCTATTGTCTTTCTATTGTGTCTCGAATCACGTGTGTTCGAAGGATTAAGTGTCATTTTCAATATTCGGTCACATGTGTGTTAAAATAGTTAATGGTGCCGATTCTCTTATTCACAAACTAACGTAAAATTAAGTTAAGTGCATCTTTCTCCTGCCATTTAATTAAGAAAAGGACAGAAGATAAAATATTTTTCTTCCGGTGCTGTCTAATTTGAGAGGATTAAACTAAATTGTATCTTCTGTCCTTTTCTTTAAGAAATGGAAAGAGAAAGATGCACTTAACTTAAATTTATGTTAGTTTGTGAATAAGAGAATCGGCACCATTGTCTTTTTATTGTGTCTAGAATATTCGGTCATAATGTGTGTTAAAATGGTTTATGTGAATATGAGACTTTGAAACTTGAAATAATTATTTTTTATTATTTTTAGGTCCTATTTTGTGGAGCAGGTCCAAGTGAGGACCAGGGTACAACGGTCCATTATCAAGAAACTTAATAAGAAATCAAAGAAAAAGAAGTTTTTGACGCGACAGACTAATAATTTGAAAATTGATGGTAAGGGGCTTTTGGGTAAGTAATTTGTAATATATTTTTTTATTTTATATTTTACTAGCTGACCCGTGCCCACTTCGTTGGGAGGTAAACATCCGCCTGGCCAGACAAAAACTGAGATAGTTCGGCTAATATGCATATCGTTAAATAATTTATAGCTCATAGCACTCACATAATGTATCTTTCTACCAGTAAAAATGTTGAAATTGGTTCATTACTTCCGGAGATTACCCTCTACATGCAAACAAATTTTACCTCTTTATAATATTAGTATAGAAGTATAGACTAGAATAGATAAGGTGTACTACTAAATCTACAATGACCCGTCTGCCGAAAACTCAATTTGAAAAAAAAAAGGAAAAATAAAAAAAACATAAATAAATAATCAAAAAACCCAACTGCAATTTTGCGAATTGGTGGCAATTCAATTAATATATAACTATGTAGATAACTTTATAAACTAGCTGTTCCCAGCGGTGTCACCCGCATTAAGTAAGTTTTGCTTACTGTTACCCAAAATCTTACAACTTAAAACATCCCCCATTTTTTCTAGATGAAATGACTGACTACGAGTACTTTGAAGATACGTCCGAAAAATCTTTGAGTACTCTCAATAAGATACAGTTTGGGAACTTTTCTAAAGGGGATCTAGGACAGTATGATTATATTGTAACCCCTCCTACGCGTATCGTCCCTCCTATAACGACGGAAGAAACGCAAGATCTGCTTTTGAGAAAGATGGGGTATTCTACCACAAAATTAACGTAAGTTTTTTTTTGTTCAATAATAAATCAACATCTCCCTAGCCTTTTAATAACTGTGTTGGGGTCGGCTGCCAGCCTAACCGGATTCAGCTGGATACCTGTGTTTTACGTAGAGCGACTGCCTATCTGACCTCCATAGCCCAGTAACTGGGCGACACGATACCTCTTTGTTAGACTGGTCAAAGTTCTGGCTAACCAGTAACGACTGTCAAAGTTCTACGAATGACAACCGGAACCAACGGCTTTACGTGCTTTCCGAGGCACGGAATGTCAGTGATGTCCAAGATAAACTTTAGAAAGTATATACGAATTGAAAAAGTCACATTGGTACTTGCCCGTATTCGAACCCACAACCTCTTACACGAGAGGCGGGCGCCTTATCCACTGGCCATCACGACTCCCAAAATTGTTGTTGTTCAATAATAAACATAGCTAACACCAAAATTAAGACGGTTAAGAAATGACCTTATGTGTGTCCCAAGACATTTAATTATTTAATTATTTCTTCCAGATCACCCCCTACTCGTAGTACCACCACAATCACCCCAGTGAGGACCACACAAAAATCCTCAATTAAAGGAACACAAAACCCCTCCTCAATTAAAGGGACAGAAAACCCCTCCGTAATTAAAGGGGCACCAAACCCCTTCACAAATAATGAGACACAAAACCCCTTCTCAATTAAAGGGACACCCAGCCCCTTCACAGTTAATGAGACACAAAACCCCATCACAAGGACCACAGAAACTCCCTCCTCAAGTAAGGGGTCGACCCCTAACAACGTAGAATATGAATACTATGAAGATAGCACGGAACCGCTCGTCAGTACGACGCCGTATTTTGACTTTGATAAAGTTTATCGAAGGATGGAGAAGTCTGGTTACCATAGTGTTGAGTCTGATGATAATTTTATTAAGAATGAGGTGAGTGACTTTTTATTATTATTGATGTACTATCGACAAAATTGAATCATGACCCATTTCGACGACAAATCGTTTGAAGCTGTCAAAATAATAAGACTAGACGTGTGACATTTTTAATACATGTTTACGCGATTGTCGACCTAATTGTATTTGAATGTCTGTAGGAAAATAAGCTTATGGTGGGTCATGATTCCATTTTGTCGATATTACAAGGTGGCTAGTATTTAGTAAACTCATGAAGACAGAAAACTTTCCTAACGTTTTTTTTATAATTTACTGTACATGTCGATGTAAATGACAATGCAATAAATGTCATGTAATAAATAAATAATAATCTACTATACAAGGTGTATTTTTAGTCCCGTACCACCCGCTAGGAGATGATTCTACCCATGAAAACAAACAGCTTTTATTATGGAACCAACTCTGAAACCGCGAAAAAAATACCAGCTGTTTCATATATTACGGTCCGAGGGCATTGAACTTTTGTTAGGAACAGCTGATATTTTTTTCGCGATTTCAGAGTTGGTTCCATAATAAAAGTTGTTTGTTTTCATGGGTAGAATCATCTCCTAGCCGGTGGTACGGGACTAAAAATTCAACTAGTATAAATAAATAAAATAAATAAAATAAATAAAATAAATAAAATAAATAAAATAAATAAAATAAATAAAATAAATAAAATAAATAAATAAATAAATAAATATCCTGGGACAACTCACACACGGCCATCTGATCCCAAACTAAGCAGAGCTTGTACTATGGTAACCAGACAACTGATAAACATACTTGTATAATTTTTAAATACATACATGTTATAGAAAAATCACACCCAGACACAGAACTGACGTTCGTGCTCATCACACAAAGTTTGTCCTGGGTGGGAATCGAACCCACGACCTCCGGCTTAGCAGTCAGGGTCACTAACCACTAAACCAACAGGCCCGTCAAATATGGTTTGTTTAATAATTGTATTTTTTATCGAAAAGAAAATTAATAATTTTAAACAAATCGTTAATTAAGCTAGATGTTTAAAATAATAACATTATACGAAAATTAAAATAATTGATTTTGGGATAGGATTTAGTCCAACCAAAAGTGGGACAGTTTAGCTGCGAAGAAAAAGTACTTAATTTTGAGTTTTGCAATATCTGTTTCTCTTCTCAAATGGAGGGCCAACAAACAAACTTTCCTTTATACTTATAGAAATATATAACAAGTATTAAAAAAAAACTTAACTACTACTTCCGCAAATTAACGCCTGATTTTAAACCCTTATAATTTCTTTTCAGTACATCCAAATAAATCTCGACGCCAACCGCAAATTATCAAGCATAGCCCTCTCCAACGGCGTCAACATAACATTCACGCCCCAAATATGTTACTACGTGTCCGACGACCCAGAAAAATTCGACAAAAAGCTAAAAAGACCAGGGGCCCACATATTCAGACCTATAGACCCCCATCCGGTCAAAATATCATCAAATTACGAGGTCAAAGTATTAAAATCTGACATTGTGGAGGAAATACAGATTATATATGCCGTTTATGCTGGTTTGACGTTTAAACTCTATAGAGGTTTACCTACCATAGAGGTTGATTGGCACGTTGGCCCAATTCCGATTGGTGATAATTTGGGCAAGGAGGTTTTTGTCAGATATGAAACGAATGTTAAAAATAAAGGTGTTTTCTTCACCGATAGTAATGGAAGGCAGACTGTTAAAAGGATTAGAGATGTTAGAGCGACGTATACGCCTGTTTTGGATTCTGAGGTTTCCAGGATTGCTAGTAAGTGTTTTAAAATTAATTGTTATGCAATTTGACGGGCTTGTGGTGTAGTGGTTAGTAGCCATGACTGCTAAGCCGATTCCCACCCAGAACAAACTTTGCGTGATGAGATAAATTACACCCAGACACAGAACAAACAATCATGTTGTTTGTTCTGTGTCTGGGTGTAATTTATCTATGATATGTATGTATTTATAAATTATATAAGTATGTATATCAGTTGTCTGGTTACCATAACACAAGCTCTAAACAGAGCTTAACTTGGGATCAGATGACCGTGTGTGAGTTGTCCCAGTATAGTACAAATTCTAGCTGGCTTATGACACTAAACCCTAAAGCCATTGTTCTAAGCCCTATGTACCTAACATGAATTGCACTCAGTAATGCAGCATGTGGTGCCTATTCTCTTATTCACCAACTAACCTAAATTTGAGTTGAGTGCATCTTTCTCTTTCCATTTCATTAAGAAAAGGACAGAAGATAAAATTTTTGTTAAGTCCTGTCAAAGTTAGACACTCCATAGATAATTTCGACGCGATTAAAAACATGGTGACTAATACGTCGATTCACTTCAGGCGCTGTCTAATTTGACAGGATTAACTAAAATGTATTTTCTGGCCTTTTCTTTAAGAAATGGAAAGAGAAAGATTTATTTACCTTAAATTTAGTTAAGTTTGTGCACACGAGAATTAGCACCATAGTATATCTACGAAAGCGGAACGGTAACTAATAAAACGCGGATGAAATCGTGATATTTTTTTTTTATTCGGGTCGAAATCCGAAAGATATATTTCTACTCAAATCAAATTATTACAGACAGATGGAAAAAATCCATAAATATTTTTTTAACTTTTCTCGGTTTGACATACCTAACCGGCCGATAGAAAAAATATATTTCTCTCTATCATAGCCAGATTTTTAAGAAACTAATTCTCCTCTGCAGTTTTACGCGCTGTATGTTAGGTCTTTAGTTACTGCTTCGCTCCCGTGGGCCTTAGCGTGATGCTATTTAGTATATACAAGCTGTCCCCCGCGGTTTCACCCGCGTTATATCAGATTTTTGGTTACTACTCCGCTCACGCCCACTTGAACAGGATAAAAACAAAAAAAGAAGATAAAATATTCTATGTCCGTCCCCTGGTCCTAAGCCACCTCCCCACCAATTTTCCACCAAATTGGTTCGGCCGTTCTTGAGTTATAAAATGTGTAACTAACATGACTTTCTTTTAGATATATGGATAGATATGATAGCAAACCGATCGAACCGACCCATGGGAGCAGAGCAGTGACTAAAAACGGCTGACCGCTTCCTTCAATCAATCAATCAATCATTTATTTTGTAAAACATAGGTAGGATACAGAATTACAGATGGAAATGTCAGAAATATGTGCACTATGTTTTGCCAATGTTTGGCGTACAAAATCATCACAAATAAGAAATTTTAATTATCAAGGCATGTCAATAAATTACACTAAAATTAGATTAAATTAAAATAATAGATTCCTTCAGATTTATTTTAGAAAAAGCCGCCAATTTACCAAAACATTCATCTCTAATTTCCAATTCCCAGGTAACACATACCCCGTCACAACAAAACTGTACATAGAAGACTTGGAAAAGAACATACGTTTGTCAATATTCACTGACAGGTCTCAAGGCGGGACATCATTGACTGACGGATCAATTGACATGATGCTGCATCGACGAATACTCACCGACGACCTAGGAGCTAGGGCTTGGCTTGACGAAAAAGACGAAGAAAATGGTCTTATTATTCGAGGAAAGCACTATTTGTATATTTCCAAAGCTGATTACAGACCTAACAAAGTCTTTGAAAAGAAATTTGCCAAAGAATTGGAGCTGAAACCAACTGTCTTTGCTTCTGATTACAATTTGACGTATAAAGAATGGTTGGAAAAAACAAATGAGTACTCCGGTTTGAAAAATAAGCTTCCAGTTGGAGTTCATATTTTAACATTTGAAAGATGGCATGACAACTTTTTGCTAAGGCTCGAAAATTACTTGGAAAAGTCTGATATAGTCAGAAATGGTTTAAAAAGAGTCTTTTTAAAAGAACTTTTTACAGATTTCACTATAGTAAGTGTGAAAGAAACGACACTATCCGGGACCGTTTGGTTGGAAGACCGCGTTCCTTTCAAATGGAAAACGGATAGATTTGTGAAAAATTTCAATGATTGCTATGGTAACAAAAGTATTGAGTTTGCTGAAGAACAGGGTTTTACAAAACCAGAGCCTGTTTCTTTAGACAAAGGAATTGAATTGAGACCACAGCAAATTAGGACTTTTGTTGTTAGTTACACAAGAACATAATGAATTTTAAACCATTGAATACACCTGATTCGAAAAACAAAAAAGACAATGGTGCTGATTCTCTTGTTCACAAACTTAACTAAATTTAAGTTAAATGCATCTGTCTCTTTCCATTTCTTAAAGAATAGGACAGAAGATACATTATAGTTTAATCCTGACAAATTAGACAGCGCCTAAAAAAAATTGGCGTATATTTAGTCGCCATGTTTTTAATCGCATCTAAATTATCTATGGAGTGTCTAAATTTGACAGGACTTAGCTAATATTTTATCTTGTGTCCTTTTCATAATGAAATGGAAAGAGACAGATGCACTTAACTTAAATTACGGTATTTTGTGAATAAGAAAATCGGCACCAATAGCAGCGCGACAGCCGGCTGTCGTTTGGTCGTAGAAAGGTTAAATGCCAAGCAGGTTCACCATAAATACCTATAAATATAAATAAGGATTCCAATACTAAGTCGATAATAAAATCAACTATGTTTTTGTGACAAAAAGACTAAATTGGTATTTAGTAAGATTGTTGATAAGTTAAGTTGTATTATTAAATTTATTCGTTACTTTGGGTTTTGTTTTATCTCAATCGTACCTACTTTTTATGTCATATTGCAAACTCAAACTCAAAATCATTTATTCAATCAAACCATTTACAGGTACTTTTGAATCGTCAAGTATTCAGTCTGTCAAAAAGGTGAAGCTCGTTCCAAAACAGTGGGTTTCTATGGAGAAGAACGAGAAGAAACTCCATGAACACTCTTTTAAAATCAGTTTCAATATAACAGTATTATTTAGTTACTTACATTATTCAATTAAATCTATGTACAATGTGACAACAATGTTACGAGTCATACACATTAAAAGAGGTCTAGGTTACAAAATTTAAATCGTTAAAACAATTCAAAAGGAATTTAAAAAAGCTCAGGCAGCTCAGAGATGACCAGTCCCAACAGATGGCGTCCGTTCACGAACTTGACAAAGATATTTATCCTACAATATTGGACCACAGCCCCTTTTTAAAAGTTCCGTGGTTCATTTATTTAAAAAATAACTTGCCAACTCTAAAAACCTCAACTGCATGCGTGTACCCAACCATCCTCTTCCATTTCTCTATCTATTAAAAAAAAAAAATGGTTGCCTGTAAAGTCGGTTTTACGGGCGAAGATTTTACGTGACAACGTCTTTTACCGATCATAGTTGAGTGGGAGAGAGACGCAAGGCATTCGGCGGGCCTCTCTCTCGTTCGGTGACTCATCGTAACGTTACCGAGCGTTACACTTTTTCATAAGTGACTCCCAGCCGCAACCTAATTTAAGACGTTGTCACGTCAAAACCGCATAAATCTTAGTTGCGCTGTTTAAGATCTAAACATACATAGGGATAGACAGACAGCCGAACGAGACTTTTGCCCTTACTAATAATCACTGTGTAAAGTTATGCAATAAAAAAATAAATTTTTTGACGTATAAACCTGTCATAACTTTGTGCAGCGTTTATTAGTAAGGCGCTTTGATTATATCACATAGATAATGCGTTAGGTAATTGGGGGTCATAATAAAAGGAGTTAAATAAAACAACGGATCCTACGAATTTTCGGCCGATTTCAATATTACCTACATTGAGTAAAATTTTTGAAAAATTGATTTTAAAGCAAATGTTGAGACATTTTAATATACATAGATTATTTCACCTGAAACAATTTGGTTTCACAAAGGGCCGTTCAACTACAGACGCGGGCGTGGAATTACTGAAGAGCATATTCGAGGCTTGGGAGGAATCGCAAGATGCTCTTGGTATTTTTTGCGACTTGTCCAAAGCTTTCGATTGCGTACATCATGATACACTCATCAGGAAACTGTATCACTATGGTATGAGGGACAGAGCTCTCGACCTTCTGACTTCTTACCTGAACAATAGAATACAGAGGGTCGATGTTAATGGAAAGAGATCTGAGGGATCTGCGGTTACTATGGGCGTACCGCAGGGTTCAATTCTAGGTCCTTTTTTATTTTTAATTTATATTAATGACCTACCTTTTTACATAAGGGATAATCATAAAATAGTATTGTTCGCAGATGACACCTCACTTATTTTTAAAATCAAGCGTCAACTAGTTAATTTTGACGATGTTAACAATGCTCTCTCTAAAGTTGTCCATTGGTTTAATGTAAATAATCTTCTTCTTAACGAAAAAAAGACAAAAGTCTTAAAATTTTCTACGCCAAACGTTAGACAGCTGAGTACCAATGTTCAACTGAATGGAATAGAGTTGAACCCTGTTGAGTCAACAGTTTTTCTTGGATTAACTATTGACTCCAAATTGCAATGGGGGCCACATATTGAGAAATTATCAGGAAGACTAAGTTCCGCCGCCTATGCTGTTAAAAAAATTCGCTATATAACTGATGTGGATACAGCCAGAATTGTTTATTTTAGTTATTTTCATAGTCTAATGTCATATGGGATTCTTCTCTGGGGAACCTGCGCGGACATCAATACCATCTTTGTTTTACAAAAAAGGGCTGTTCGAGCTATTTATAACCTTGGTCCGAGGGATTCTCTCAGAGAAAAATTCAAAGAAGTGAACATTCTGACTGTAGCTTCACAATACATATTTGAAAATTTAATGTATGTTCATAAAAACATATCGGATTTTAAGAAAATATCTGATGTTCATAGTTTTAATACCAGGAACAAAGACAACCTTGCTGTACATCACACTCGCCTCCACAGAGTAGGCAACTCGTTCATGGGTCAATGTATACGTTTTTATAATAAACTTCCCACAGATATCCGAGAGTTACCCATTAGAAGATTTAAAAGCTGTATTAAAACCAAACTTTGTAAAAAAGGGTACTATAAAATTTCAGAATATTTAGAAGACAAAAAAGCTTGGGATTGAACCGCTCGCTCTGCTAATCACTGTTAATTCATACTAAATTTTTTTTTGTTGTATAAAAAAGAACCATGTTACCTATTATTGTAAGTGTACAAATCATGTAGAATGCACTATATAACTATTTTGCACGCGACTTGTAAGCCCACTTTTTTTTATGTTCCTACAAGTAATGTCGGTTCGTGGAGCTCCTTAAGATAAAGTTGAGCTCACGATGCTTGTTGAGGCAGGTGTACCTAAATATTTTAATTGGAACTTTCCTCAAGAGGCCTGACCGAAACGTATTCTGCATGGTTCGTTGCACAAAAAAATGAATCTATGTCTGGACTTTAAAAGAGACGATAATCCTTTGAGTTTGTTTCGGCATTTCTTCTCAGAGGTAGTCAGCTAGGAAATGCCGACTCCATCTAGTTTAAAAAAAATATGACATGTAAAAGTGATGTAATATCCTACTTGCATAATAAACAATTTCAATTTCAATTTCAATTTCAACAAAATTAATTAATTAAAATATAAAATGTATTTATTTGGTTTATCATTTTTTAATCACATAAAATATGCGAATATTACATTAATATGTTTGTCAACTTTCAAACTCCGGACCGTTCTTGAGAAATAATATGCGAGAAGACAAAAAAAAAGTAATTAGTCCGTCAGATAGATTATCAAAAAAATTTAGACATGTATTTTTTCTTTTTTCTCTTAAACGAAGAATGACGACGATATAGTGCGTTGAAGTTGCGCATGACGTCACGATCTGATACAATTTTTGCAGGACGGTGACGTCAAAAGCCCCCACTCCGGAACTTTGTTGCTCTTTATCTTTGTATTTTTTTATTAATTTAATCAAGCAAAAAATACGTGTCCCGTATTTTCGGCCGATCTATCAGACGGACTAAACAGAATGCCATTTTTTTAATGTTGTCGTCATCCCTATTGTCACTCATTTTAATCACATATTCATTTTAATCGCATATTCCCTATTAACACTGTATGACCCGGGAATTGAACCTAGAAATCCACGCTCAACAGTAGAATTTGCGACCACAAGGCCAATGGGGTAATCATTCAGAGTTAAATTATTCGAAAATGAGACAAAAAAATTTTTGGTCTTATTTCAATGACTAAAATAAACTTATGTATTTTTATAATAATAATAAACAATGCTTGCATTTTTGTACTACAGAGTAAAATTAAATGTATTATAATCACAAATATTTATATCAAATAATTAGTATTGACTGTATATATTTTATACTTTTAAATATAATTTATACATTGTACATTCTTACAATCAAACAAATTTTGTTGGTTCAAAGACGGGTAAATAACAACTATTTTAACCGATTCTTGGTTTAAATTTAAATCAAAATTATTTAAAAACAGATATACACATTTTAAAATTCCGACAAATACAATTATTATCGTAAATTATACAAAATGTGCTAAATTAATGAATACCTGTCGGTATTATTCTATTAAGAGCTAATTTCAACAAACTTTTATACCTAGTTTAATTTTAATCTGAAAATAAAATATAATTCTTTGACAGTTGATCTACACAAAAACTGTCATAATGACAATATTATTGTATAGAGATCCCTGCCGGGATTGCGGAATAGTTCAAATAGTTACCGCGGCCCCGGAACATAAAGGGCAGCAGATGGAAAATGAGTGGTTATTAGTCAGTAAAAATCTGACACGTCCTCTGAGAAGTGATTTTAAGACTTCCCACCCACCAAAAAAAATCTATGGATAACAACTTAAAAAATTTAGTGAAATTGGCTCTTGCAACAAGAAAAAGATCTCTCGCTGTTAATAAAAAATTCATTTTCCATACAAATATTGTTCTTTATCATGATTACAATCATGTGTACAAGTATCGGTCGTGATATACAGTCACAGATTTACTGAGCTTCAGGCAAAGTTGTTACAGAACTCCGTCTCTTCTTCTCATAACAAGCAATAAACGTCCTAATCTGTTTAGATTTAACTTTAATCTTTAAGCCATCATCTTTGAGTTCAATTTTATTCTCATTTATTTCAGGACCTTCCGTCTGCCATTCCCACTGTTTATACTCCTCTACAAACATATTCGCCGATAGCATTGTTTCTCTAAGACATTTTATTTCAATATCTTTAAAAACATCATTTAAATTGACTTCAACAATGTTACCATCTTCTAAACAATTCTCGAATCGTAACAACAGTTTAGAATCCCATGGCTCCAAAGTTAGCAAATGAATTCCTTTAGGCAAATCTTTGTTCAACCAGCTGAATTCGTTATTAAATTTGAGCCAATCATCGTATTTTATGTCCGTTGCATCTGAGAATAGGATTGTAGGACTTAAATGCATGCCTAGTACGTTTTTGGCTATAGCTTCTTCATCATTACCTATAATAACTCTTTGTTTGCCTCTAACAACTAATCCTTTACCATCTATAGTTTCATTTAATGCTTCGCCTACTCCAAACGCATCATCGCATAGGAGTCTCCTATGTAGCATTAGTTCAATTTCTCCTTCAACCAATGAGGTTCCTCCCTCAGACCTATCAGGTAGAACAGTCACTCTAGTACCACTATCATCTTTAATATAAATCTCATTGGTAACTGGGTAATAATTCCCAGGTACAGGCTCAGCTAACACAACATCCCATTGCGGTCTAAAATTCAACTTTCGTTTCAACATTTGTCGTCCATTGGAGTCTGTGTAAAATTCTCCATTATTAATAAGGTTAGTTTCGTATTTAATAATATATTCTTTGCCGATATCGTCTTCGATTGGGATGGGACCGACTATCCACTCGAGTTCAATGAAGTTTAGACTATCATAGATTCTGGTGTTTAGGAATCCGTTCGGAGAAAGGTTGACCCTAAACTCTTTAACTAAATCACCGTTAATTATGTCAGTTTTTTGAGTTTCTAGTTTGGTAAGGTCCGAGGTTAAGGGTCTGAAGATATAAGCGCCAGAGGCGCGGTGGGCGGGGTCTTTGTTGTTGCCACAACTGCCCTTATAGTAGTACATATTGATGGAAAAGTTTAGCCGCGAATGATCGGGGAATGTGAGGTCACTGACTTGACCTGTCGCTGTGTTTACGTTAAGTTTGAAGAACTGAAAATAAAAAGTGAGGATTAAAAAGATCTTTCATTAGTTAAAGACGACTTATATTAGAAGTTAGTGAGATAAATATTGGTGTTGATTCTCTTATTCACAAAATAACCTAAATTTTAAGTTAAGTGCATCTTTCTCTTTCCATATCATTAAGAAAAGGAAAGAAGATAAAATATAAGTTAAGTCCTGTCAAATTTAGACACTCCATATATAATTTGGACTCGATTAAAAACATGGCGACTCAGTATACGCCAATTTTCTTCAGGCGCTGTCTAATTTGACAGGATTAAACTGAAATGTATCTTCTGTCCTTTTCTTTAAGAAATGGAAAGAGAAGGATGCAATTAACTTAAATTTAGGTTAGTTTGTGAACAAAAGAATCGGTACCAACTGGTCAAAATAGTACAATCTAGCTTCCCATTCATTTTTTTAAAGAGAAGTTTAAACAAGGAATTCCATATTTACTGTTTAAATCCATACTAATATTATAAATGGGAAAGTGTGTCTGTCTGTTTGTCTTTCTTTCACGGCAAAACGGAGCGACGGATTGACGTGATTTTTTAAGTGGAGATAGTTGAAGGGATGGAGAGTAACATAGGCTACTTTATGTCTCTTTCTAACGCGAGCGAAGCCGCGGGCAGAAGCTAGTATGAAATAAACTTTTATTTTCAACTCACCTGATTCCCAAGTTCATGGTCATCATCAAATTTCTCCACGGTCCGAGGATCATCAGATAGCATTCTCTGTTCGTCTATACTCAACGAAGGAAAACTCAGACTCCTATCTTTATACGGCAATTCCTTCCTTCTATTATCGTTCAAAAATTTCTCTAACGCCAACACATCATCATCGTTTACACCATCTTTTAAGATTTCTAGATTTACATCTTTATTCTCTATATTGGGTATATCTTCGGAAAAGATAGGAGCGTACGGTATAGGGTCGTTTTTATCTTTATCTTTGGAATTTTCTTCTTTAACGTCTTCTAATTTGTTTATAATAGGGTCCTTGACCCAATAATTGTTGTTAATGTTACTGTAATAGTTATAGTCTTTTTTGGAACTGCGTTTTGGGCGTGAATTCTTCTTTATGTAGAGAGAAATGTATGAAACTGGTTTTAAGTCGATGAGGAAAACTATTTCTTGTACTGCTTTAGATTTTCTAGTTGGTAAATCTATTACTCTTTTTGGTAGCGGTACTAATTGAGTTTTTATTTGTTTACCTGTGGAAGAAGGGGGAATGAGGATTATTTAATTTAACTAATAATATTAATTTGGACAACTAGATCTATAGGGTGATTGGCAATTAATGAACGATACTCAAACACGTGGTTGTACTCATGATAACTAACATTTTTTTGGAACAAAGCCGAAATCGCGAAAAAAATATCAGCAGTTCAGTACATTAGGCAAACATAAATGGACTGAACCGCAGATTTTTTTTCGCATATCAGGTTTGCTCCCATAGCAAAAGTTGTTGGTTATCATGAGTACATTCACGTGTTTAGGTATCGTACACTAATTACCAGTCACCCTATATAAAGCGTTTAGCAACAATAAATATACAGAAAAATATATGTTCCGTCTATTTTACACATACTAGGTATTCCCTGTGTTTTTGCCCGCTATTTTTTGTGAATGAAAATGCGGATGAAAAATATACAAAGTGTATTTTTTGGTCTTGCAAAACCCACTAGGAGATGATTCTACCCATAAAAACAATCAACTTTTATTATCATACTAACATACATAATATCAGCTGTTTCTAACAAAAGTTCAATGCCCTCCCGACCATAATGTATGAAACAGCTGATATTTTTATCGAGACTTCAGAGTTGGTTCCATAATAAAAGTTGTTTGTTTTTATGAGTAGATTCATCTCCTAGCGGGTTGAGCAAGACCAAAAATACACCTAGTATAATATTTTTTTAGTTTAGTTAGGGCTTGAATTTCCAAATTTCGTTTCGTAGTCCGCCTTTACGTTATAAAAAGAAATTCTGTGCAAATTTCACAGTAAAATAAGTATCAAAATAGGCGAGCAATACCACAGGGCAAAGATAGTATGTTCGTGATGGACGGACAAGGCTTCATGGACCTAATATTTCTAAGGCCCGTATAATAGACTACACTCAATTCTGAGACGCTCTCAAATGTCTTGCTGTCCTTGTCATTCTAAAGGGAAGAAACAGTTGCGGAATGTTTATAATAGTTACCGTGACCCTGGAACATAAAGGGCAATCGAAGGAACATGAGTGGGTTTTAGTCAGTAAGAGTCTGACACGCCCTCCCGCCGCACCCAGGACGGGAGCAGTCATTGGATGATTGCCCACTCACCAAAAAAAAAAAAAAAGGGAAGAAACAAGGACAGCAATAGATTGAGAGCGTCTCAGAATTGAGTGACGTCTATTAATACGGGCCTAATTAAATGTTTATTGTTTTATGTATTGATATTACATAAGCAGGTTTGATAATAATTCTATGATGAATATTTACCATCTGGACCAAATACTTCAAATGTTCCTTCGTCTACCGGTACTCTGATAGGTTCCTTCACAGACCAACCCAGAGGATTGTATATAGTCACCTGAAATAAAAGTTGTGTGTACATTATTTCTTGAAATCAGAGGACATCACTCATTTTGGTTAAACTTTGAAATGAAAGCCGACCAAAGAAAAAAGAAGTAATTCTGTTAAAGCTTGGCCTTGTAAACATTTTTTATTATGGCACTAAAACTGTGGGATAATTCCCTTTAGTTTTAACTAGCTCTTGCCCGCGACTTCATCCGCGTAAAATAGTTCCCGTTCCCGGGGGATTTCCAGGATGAAAACTATCCTATGTACTTTCTCGGGACCCAGACTATATCTGTACCAAATTTCATTCAAATTGGTTCAGTGGTTTAGGCGTGAAGGAGAGACAGACAGACAGAGTTACTTTCGCATCCATACTAATATAATAAATGGGAAAGTGTGTCCGTCTGTCTGTCCAATAAACAATTAATGTAAACCTAATTTCGATAAAAAATCTCCTACTTTTTGTCTCTTTCTAACGCGAGCGAAGGTTATACATAAAAGGAGGCTTTTTTTAGGTGATAATCAACGCACATCCAAACTAAAGCTAGATTTTTTTTCACAGTAGTAATATGTAATTTGGACATCCTACCAACTATATGTTTACATTTTTCAACAATTCAACTGCTAAAGAATAATGAAAGTTTGTATTAAAATAGCTAGTTTAATCCATACTAATATTATAAATGGGAAAGTGTGTCTGTCTGTCTGTCTGTTTGTCTTTCTTTCACGGCAAAACGGAGCGACGAATTGACGTGATTTTTTAAGTGGAGATAGTTGAAGGGATGGAGACTAACATAGGCTACTTTTTGTCTCTTTTTAACGCGAGCGAAGCCGCGGGCAAAAACTAGTTTATTATAATTATTAAGTACGAAATAGTACGAAAGTACGAATTGAGTTTAAAATGGTACGTATTTTTAGTAACATAAATTATCAAAACAAAAGATTTTGCTTTTTAGAGGTATGAGCAGCATAGTATGAAGCTTCTCGAGGATCCTCCGACCAGACATGTGTTGTGCCTGGTGTGTTATATCACGACAATAGGCGAGACGACGAAAAAAAGTAATTAGTCCGTCAGTGAGATTATTAAAAAATTTTGGACACGTATTTTTTCTTTTTTCTCGTAAACGAAAAATGACGACGATACAGTGCGTTGAAGTTGCGCGTGACGTCACGATCAGATACAATTTTTGCAGCACAGTGACGTCAAAAGCCCCCACTCCGGAACTTTGTTGCTCTTTATTTTTTTATTATTTTGATGAAGCAAAAAATACGTGTCCCGTATTTTTGGCCGATCTACAAGACGGACTAAACAGAATGCCATTTTTTTTTATGCTGTCATATTGTTTTCGGGATTTCGTGGTGACAGATAATTAGTGTACGATACTTAAACGTGTACGTGATTGTGCTCATGAAAACCAACAACTATTACTAAGGAAACAAAACTAAAACGCAAAAACAGCTGTTCAGTACATTTATGTTTGCCACACTACTGAACCGCTAATATTTTTCGTGATTTCGGCTGTGCTCTCATAATAAAAATTGTTTGTTATTATGAGCACAATAACGTGTTTAAGTATCGTACACTAATTACCAGTCACCCTATATGCTAATGACATGTCAAACTCTTATACCGCGATGTAGGATGTCAGTTGTAGTTCACATGTTGGGCGCTAGATGTCGCATACTTACAATGAATTTGTCAGTCTCCTCCGATATGTCGCACCTTGACTCGTTGAGGTGACATCTTTGGAAGTTGAATAAGGGCGGCGAGTTTGCGTCTTTTAAGGTCATTTTACTGAAAAAAAAAATGGTTATAAATAATAGATCTTCTTCCTGCCCTTTTCATTTTACTTGGGGTCGGCGCAACATATCTTTTTCTTCCATACCAACCTGTCACCCGTCATGCTATCACTTACCCCTTTCTCCTTCATATCATTCTTCACACATTCCATTCATTTTGTCTTCGGTCTTCCTCTCCTCTTCCAACCCTCTACATTACTACATTATTATAGTCTACTCTACATTACTATAGTCATAAATAATTGATACATATCTTAAAACTACTCTTACACGGCTATGAGATCCCAAACAAAGCAGAGCTTGTATTAACGTAACCAGACAACTGATATACATAGTTATACAATTTATAAATACACTAGCTTTTGCCCGCGGCTTCGCTCGCGTTAGAAAGAGACAAAAAGTAGCCTATGTTACTCTCCATCCCTTCAACTATCTCCACTTAAAAAATCACGTCAATTCGTCGCTCCGTTTTGCCGTGAAAGAAAGACAAACATACAGACAGACAGACAGACAGACACACTTTCCCATTTATAATATTAGTATGGATTGATTTTATTATATAATGATTTTATTATATGTATTGATGTATTGATTAAATAATGGTGCTTTTAATATTTTTTGTTTTTGTATGGCCATCCTGGAGTTTTTTTTAAAACTAGCCTGTTTAGCAATAATCAGCGCGTCGTCTACAGCCTGGTTCAACAGGCGGACGTAGTCGTATGTGACGTGTTGTATATTAGATTTTTAGATAGATAAATATATAGCTAGAGAGGTAGATATACAGATAGGTATATATTTATGCAGTAAGATAGATGGATAGATTGAAAAATAGATACAAAGAGAGATAGAAAAATAGATCAATAGATAGATAAATTGGTAGACAGATATTTAGACAGATAGATGGATAGACAGATAGGTAGAAAGATAGATGGTTAGTAGGATAGATAGACAAATAGATAAAAGCTTAACTAGAACTTACTTAAAAGCCTGTTTAGCGATGATCAGCGCGTCGTCTACAGCCTGGTTCAACAGGCGGACATAGTCGTGTGTGACGTGTTGTTTCTCAGTACCCGTGATAGCGTCGTGATGCTGCATCACACCTACAGACAAACTAATTATTAGTGGAATGAAAATGATAAGAGAAAGTCAGAGTATCACGAAGGGATTTCTTTTGGGGAGTGGGAAATCATCAAATGACTTCTCCCGTCCTGGGCGCGGCGGGAGGGCGTGACAGATATTGGTGCTGATGCTCTTGTTCACAAACTTAACAAAATTTAAGTTAAATGCATCTTTCTCTTTCCATTTTTTAAAGAAAAGGACAGAAGATACATTTTAGTTTAATCCTGTCAAATTAGACAGCGCCTGAAGAAAATTGACGCGTATTTAGACGTCATGTTTTAAAATCGCGTCTAAATTATCTATGGAGTGTCTAAATTTGATAGGACTTTTAAACTAAAATGTATCTTCTGTCCTTTTCTTTAAGAAATGGAAAGAGAAAGATACACTCAACTTAAATTTACGTTAGTTTGTGAATAAGAGAATTAGCGCCAATGTGTCTCACTTTTGTTTGTTAATTATGTAAATTCCTTTTGTGTTAGATGCCTTTTTTGACAAAAAAGGTTATAGGCTATGTAACATAACGCTACGTTTTACAAGAGCAAACCAGTAACCAAAAAAGCAGGTGAAGCCGCGGGGAACAGATAGTATTTTATAAAGGAGTTTAATTCTTACCCATAGCACTTTTCAGTTCATCTAATACGAATTGATTGTGTTTCTGTAAATCTGCCAACACTTGTAATTGTTTTACAACCTGAAAAAATATAAAAAAGCTTAGAAAGATAAAATAAATAAATATCCTGGGACAACTCACACACGGCCATCTGATACCAAACTAAGCAGAGCTTGTACTATGGTAACCAGACAACTAATAGACATACTAATATAAGTTATAAATACATACATATCTATATATATAAAACAAAGTCGGGTTTGTTACAACACTTATAACTCGAGATCGGCTAGACCAATTTTCATGGTTTTTGGTTCGTTGGATTTGTCCCCGCCCCGAATAGCAGAATACAACTTAAAAATAATGAAAAATCGACGAGAACATAATTATAAAAGATGAATCATTTTCCCCTATAGTTAATTCTAAATTCAATTAAAGATTGAAAACTTAAGAGAGCAATAGTACTAGGAGCGCAGTAATGTGAAGTGATAATGTGAGAAAATTTAAAATACTGAGATACTTAGTACTTAAATCAATCAAAAGTACTAGGCGCGCAGTTGTGTGAAGTGGTTAATAGAAAATGTGAGCGCAATTTTAAGAAAATATATGTTTATGAACTTAAATAATATACATCCATACTAATATTATAAATGGGAAAGTGTGTCTGTCTGTCTGTTTGTCTTTCTTTCACGGCAAAACGGAGCGACGAATTGACGTGATTTTTTAAGTGGAGATAGTTGCAGGGATGGAGAGTAACATAGGCTACTATTTGTCTCTTTTTAACGCGAGCGAAGCCGCGGGCAAAAGCTAGTTATAGATAAATTACACCCAGACACAGAACAAACAATCATGCTCATCACACAAAGTTTGTCCTGGGTGGGAATCGAACCCACGACCTCCGGCTTAGCAGTCAGGGTACCTAACCACTAGACCGACAAGCCCGTCTCTTTCTCTAAGAAAAAAAAACCTAAGGTGTTATTAGTCTATGCTGCTTATCTAATTGAGCGGAAAGGTAAGGGAATAAAAATTTCATCAATAGAATTTAAAAAAAATCGCCTTCAAAAATTAAAAAGTTCAATATTTTTAGTTTATGAAGGTGGTTGTTTATTGTAAATAACCTTTAAAAAGTAAACCCCTATTCATTTTTAACCGACTTAAAAAAAGGAGGAGGTTCTCAATTCGTCTGTATGTTTTTTTTTTATTTATTTTATTTGTATGTTTGTTAAAAAAACTTGAAATACGCACACATCGTCTATGTATATTACATAGACGAAGTGTGCGTTTCTTCAAGTTTCTATTTTCGTTTTATACTGATATACTGTAATACGCAGTCAAACATTGGGAGTCGACACTAAAAAGTAAAAAATAAAAAAACTTTTTCCAAAAAAAAGAACCGCCTTCAAAAACTAAAAACCCGAAAATAACTAAAATTTCGGATGTAATGTAATGTATGAAACAGCTGATATTTTTTTCGAGATTTCAGAGTTGGTTCCATAATAAAAGTTGTTTGTTTTCGTGAGTAGAATCGTCTCCTAGCGGGTTGTGCAAGACCAAAAATACACCTTGTATATTGTATTGGCTTAAAATATCCCTGTAAAGTTATTTCTAAGCTTAAGTGGGGTACATACCTGTAAATAATTATTTCCTTCTCTTTCAAAGAACTTAGTGGTAGGCCTAGAAGTAAAGTATCCAGTCCAGAAAGCAGTGGAATCGCTCGCGTACGGGAAGAAATCATCGTCTTTCGTGGGCAGAGTCGGGCTAAAAAACATAGTGCAACATAGTAAATTGAAATTGTTTATTATGCAAGTAGGATATTAAATCACTTTTACATGTCATTTTTTTAAACTAGATGCAGTCGACATTTCCTAGCTGACTACCTCTGAGAAGAAATGCCGAAACAAACTCAAAGGATTATCGTCTCTTTTAAAGTCCAGACATAGATTTTTTTTATTGCAACAAACCAAGCAGAATACGTTTCGGTGACCTCTTGAGAAAAGTTCCAATTACAATATTCAGGTACACCTGCCTCAACAAGCAACGTGAGCTCAACTTAATCTTAAGGAGCTCCACGAACCGACACAATATGTAGTAGTAAAGTATAGCGTCTTGGTCAGCAAAGTAGATAGGTATACAGGGCCGTCATCTACATAGGGATGACGACAGCATTAAAAAAATGACATTCTGTTTAGTCCGCCTGATAGATCGGCCGAAAATACAGGACACGTATTTTTTGCATGATCAAATTATTAAAAAAAGATAAAGATAAAGAGCAACAAAGTTCCGGAGTGGGGGCTTTTGACGTCACCGTCCTGCAAAATATGTATCTGATTGTGACGTCATGCGCAACTTTAACGCACTGTATCTTGGTCATTCTTAGTTTACGAGAAGAAAGGAAAAATACGTGTCCAAGATTTTTTGATAATCTATCTGACGGACTAATCACTTTTTTTTTTGTCAAATTGGTATTCAAGAAAACCTCAATAGGCGAGATATTGAGGTTTTCTTGAATACCAATGAATGTATTCAAATGAAATTTCACCTAATTGAAGAACTAGTCATTTTCTACTAGAGTTTAAATTTTTATTAGAAAATATCCATGAGTTCTTGAGAAAACTTAAATTGTATCTGGCCCTGTATACTTATCTGCTTTGCTGACCGTACATAGTGTTTTTAGGTACTAGTAGTGTAGTGTTACAACATCCATACTAATATTATAAATGCGAAAGTAACTCTGTCTGTCTGTCTTTCTGTCTACTCTTCTTCACACCTTAACCACAGAACCGATTTGAATGAAATCTGGTACAGATATAGTCTGGGACCCGAGAAAGGACATAGGATAGTTTTCATCCCAGAAATCCCCCGGGAACGGGAACTATTAATCCACGCGGACGAAGTCGCGGGCAAAAGTTAGTGAGACATAAATACATACGCTCGAAAAACATAACCCTTCTTTCGGTGTTCGGGTAAAAAAAGCGTTATTCCTTAATGCTATGAAATTACATCCATACTAATATTATAAATGGGAAAGTGTGTCTGTCTGTCTGTCTGTATGTTTGTCTTTCTTCCACGGCAAAACGGAGCGACGAATTGACGTGATTTTTTATGTGGAGATAGTTAAAGGGATGGAGAGTAACATAGGCTACTTTTTGTCTCTTTCTAACGCGAGCGAAGCCGCGGGCAAAAGCTAGTCTATTATAAATATTTGAAGTCAGCCCTAACCAGTATAGCAATCTGTATTTATAAAAGAAAGTCGTGTTAGTTACACATTTTATAACTCAAGAACGGCAGAACCGATTTGGCTGAAAATTGGTGGGGAGGTAGCTTAGGACCAGGACGGACATAGAATACATTTTATCTTCTTTTTTAGTAACCAAAAATCTGATATAACGCGGGTGAAACCGCGGGGGAAAGCGTCATACGATAAAAACCGGTTCTTTAAAAATAACATAAATTTGTTTAAATATATACTTACTTGGCATCTTTAATGGATTTCAGATAACAATTAGGCGTAGAATAAAATAATGTCACATTTAAATTATCTTTAGCCGCTTTTAAATTTGTATATCTGAAAAAAAAAACACATTTAATTAGCATTTGTAAGGCGATTCACACACGGCACCGCGCTCCGCCGCGGAGGGTGAACAAACGTACACCGCTCGACCGCGCGGTCGAGCGGTGTACGTGTGTTAGGTATCAACGGATTTCAAAGTGTCTTGTACAACATGACATCCGCCTCACCGCCCTCCGCGGCGGAGCGCGGTGCCGTGTGTGAATCGCCTAACACACGTACACCGCTCGACCGCGCGGTCGAGCGGTGTTCGTTTGTTCACCTTCCGCGGCTGTGCGCGGTGCCGTGTGTGAACGCCTAACACTTTACAAAAACCAAAAAAATTAGGGTGAAAACTTTTCACGGGTGTAAGTGATATTATTTTCGAGATTTCAGAGTTGACTCCATAATAAAAGTTGTTTGTTTTTACCAAAAATACACTTAGTATACATTTTTTTTAAATGTGTAAATTCTAATACTATTTCATGTAACTGCAACGATTAAGGAAATTCTCCTTACAACCCCGCTTTAAGTTTCTACCCTATATACCTACACCGTGTTAGGTAAAACGAAAAACATATTGAAGGAGGCTCCAGTATTCGATTCTCATTACAAATGTAAATAAAACCTTATTTTTTTACCAAATGACTCCTAAAATGAATAAGAGGGTTTTTGCGTATGAGAAATCCGCTAAATGGCAATACGTAGGCGTAAGGTCCAACTGCAGCATGATTGGTAAATTTTGACAAATCTGTCAATGTCATGTCGTTTTTTTCGAGAAATCCGCTAGATGGCAATACGTAGGGGTGAGGTCCAACTGCAGCATGATTGGTGAATTTTGACATATCTGTCAATGTCATGTCGTTTTTTTCGAGAAATCCGCTAAATGGCAATACGTAGGCGTAAGGTCCAACTGCAGCATGATTGGTAAATTTTGACAAATCTGTCAATGTCATGTCGTTTTTTTCGAGAAATCCGCTAGATGGCAATACGTAGGGGTGAGGTCCAACTGCAGCATGATTGGTGAATTTTGACATATCTGTCAATGTCAAGTCGATACGCAAAAACCCTCATTGATT